>BLBF01000067.1:12051397-12092739 GCA_015471245.1 Laticauda colubrina
CTTTTCTTTTCTTTTCTTTTCTTTTCTTTTCTTTTCTTTTCTTTTCTTTTCTTTTCTTTTCTTTTCTTTTCTTTTCTTTTCTTTTCTCCCTTCTCTTTTCCTCTTCTCTCCTCTCTCTTTTCTTTTTTCTCTCTCTCCTCTCCTCCTTTCCTTTCTTTTCCTTCTTTTCTTTTCATGCCAAGCAAAGCTTATCCCTCGTGGGATAAGGTTATAATTAGATACCTCCAGCTTCTCAAAGCACGTCTCCAAATTGGTTTATGCCTTCCATTTTTTTTTTAAAAAAAATAGCTCTTTCAGCAATTGCTACCTGCACTGTTGTTGTTTTAGCTTTGCTTTTTCAGCGGGACTTCCTCTCCCCCCTCCTCTCTCTTTCCCCTCCCCCCCCCCCCTTTACGACCCCCCTTTGATCTCATGTCCTTGCATTTTGATTGCCTTCCCTTTTCAGCCCTTTGGCTTTATAACAAAGTGTTCTCGCCCCCCTGAAGAACAGTTTGTGACAGGGCCACTAATACATCCAACACGGCCTCTCCCTGAGTCGGTTGTCATGCCACCTTCTCCAGATGCTCCTGGCAAGAAGGAAAAGGTTGCAACCGCAGCGGCTGTTTCTGCACTTCCAAAGTGGCCAGGAAAGACGTCATCTCAGCTCGGAAGGCCTGGGAGCTTGACCTGAAGGATGGCGCTCTGTCTCAGCCACATTCTTTGCCCTGGGAGACTTCAGAGACCCAGGAGAGAGTTAAAAAGAACCACAAACCTTCACTGGAAGTGCCTCTCTCTTTTTTGGAGGGGCTGATTCATTCCCCAATTTTCCTACTAGCAGAGACAAGGAGGCCAAGCCTGGAGAGGATTCTTCTGTTGAAAATGCAAAGGTCAGCAGGGAGGAAAGCTTTGAGGTCCCCAAAGATCCAGCAGACCAACTGCTTTCCTTATACAGGCTTACAGCTATCACTGAGCCCAAAATTGATGTTGCTAAGGGAGACATTTGTTAAGTGAATTTTGCCCCATTCTAGGAACTTTCCTGCCACGGTCGTTAAGTGGAATTCCTGCAGTCGTTATGTTAGTCACATGGTTGTTAAATGATCTGGCTTCCCCTTGGATGTTGTTTGTCAGACGGCCACAAAAGGGGATTGCATAATCCGGGGACGCTGCAACCGTCATAAATAAGAACCAATGGTCAAGCATCTGAATTTTGATCATGTGACACAGGGAGCTTATCAATAGTCATAAGTGGGAAAAACATCATAAGTCATAAGCAGGGGTGTCTTGTCCCAAGGAAGATTTATCTCCTCAAATACTTGAGATAAAAAGTGAAATACTAAAAGGCTTTCATACAGAGTTTCTTTATTGGGTTGCAATAGGCATCCTCAAGGTGTAACCCATAGTTATGTTGAGATTCATCTAATGTCCAGTCTTTGCATAGCTGTCTTCATAGTATGAAAATATAGTTATCTTCATCCCATAATGATGGAGCAAAGGGAAAGACACCAGCACAATGCTGGGGTCCAAGCAAGAAGAAAGGAAACTCCCCCAACCCAACCAAGAGTCAATTCAGTGACCAATCAGGATTACAGATGTGACCACACAACATGAACTACATTCCCCATGAGGCATTAAGTACATTCCCCATGAGGCATTCCCTTAAGGGGACAGCTCCCAATTCCCAATCAACTATATACTGTCTGAACAGCACAAGGGGGTTGGACTAGAAGACCTCCAAGGTCCCTCCCAAATCTGTTATTCTATTCTGTTCTGTTTTGTTCTGTTCTGTTCTATTCTGTGCCATTGTAACTTTCAACAGTCACTAAATGAATGGTCATTAAGTCGAGGACTCACTGCATGCACAAACACAAGATCAGAACTATGTTTCAAGGGCATTTGTGGAATAAATCCATCCGGAACCACTTTGCCTTCAGAAGTTGTGGGCCATTGGAGGTTTTTAAGAAGAGACTGGACAGCCACCTGTCTGAAATGGCCTCGGTAGGGTCTCCTACTTGAGTAGGGGGTTGGACTAGAAGACCTCCAAGCTCCCTTCCAGCTCTATTCTGATTAAACTCTCCGTGCATCAGACTGTCCCGGAGGACAATTCAGAAAATGTTTTTCTTCCCCCGGTTTCCACCTTAAATGAAAAGAGTTCAACAGAAAACCACCCGGAGCCTGCAGGGAAGTGGAAGGCTTCTAAATAACCAACTCTCTTCCTATTAATCATGATGGTTTTCATTTGGGAAGCCACAAATAGATGCTTGTTATTTATGACCAGGAAATATTTTCAGAGGAAAGTTTCTTTGCTTCAAAGGAAGGACTCTGTAAATACCCAGTTTATCTTTTCTGTGACAGTGTGAAAGCTTAAGTCACCCAGGATCCTAAAAGGGCAACTTTAGCACGTCCACCAGCTGGTTCGGAGCGAGCTGCGGGCTCTTTACCCAGAAGGAACCCTAAGATTTCACCCTTGGCCAATCCAGATGAACCCGGATTGACACATTTTTCCCTGCTTTGCTTGAGCAACCTCCCTCCTTAAGAGGCAGCCTTATTCCAGCACAACCTTCTCCCCCAGGAAGGGCCAAGTGGGCGGGCGGCAGAGCAGAGACAAAACCTTTTCTGAATTGATTGCTTTTTGTGCAGGCATGGCTCCAGATTCCAATGCACCCTGCAAATCTATTTGGGCAAAATCCCCCCTGAGATGGACTTCAACCGGGGGAGATCCACAAGGGTGCAACACACACAAACAAACAAGCAGCGTGTCAACTTGGTTTGTGCAGTAAATAAAGATTTCTGGGACATTTCTTTTCTCCAAGGCTACAATTTACTAGACCAACATGGTTACAGAAGGCGCGCAGTCGGTTCTGATATTTTCGCGTGCAAATAGCATAGTTAACTTTCCCTTTTCCTCCTGGCTTTCCCACTTGTTATTATTTACAGTCCAATCGGCTGCATTCATTTTGTTTTGGGAACAGACTCTTCGTCTTGCAGACATTCCCGGGAAGCAACTTTGGGAGGTTGGCATCTTACAAGCTTGCCTTGACCACAAGAATTTGGTGGAAAGAGACACCTTATCCCCTATTCTGAACTCCTTTTGGGGCACCCTTTTCCTAGCAGCTTGTCTCTAGTCTTATACCCTTCTCTTGTGCCATCCGATACCCTGCGAAGCCCAGGCCAGGTATCTGGTTACTCCATTCGGTTAGGGATGCCCGTTCATAGCTGGCCTTTGTGAACCCCTTTGTGCAGCCCCGACCCAGAGCTTCCGTTGCACCCGTGTGGTGGCCATCTTGACTTTTCTGACCCCCTGCAGGTGCCCATGCTTCAGTGCAGGCGGTTGCACGGAGGGACTCCCTACTGTTTTCTTGGCAACAGTGTGAAAATAAATGACCATTGTTGACTTCCAAGCTGTTGACTTTCCTCAGCTTGACTTCCAGGCCTGGGGTTGTTTGGCAGAGTTTCAGGTCAGGACTGACTAAAACTGATCTTATTTACCTTCTAAGCTCAGACAAAGAAGGAGACCGTACCTGCCACCTGTTAAGTCACAAATCCACTAAAGAGGGGGAAACAGAATGAAATAAATTGCTTTTTGATCCAGGGAGGTCCCTGCAAGATTTTGCCAAGTCCTTTCTTAAGCAGAGGGGTTTCACTCCCCACCCTACCCCCAAGATATAAGCTATTTTACTTCTTTCTTATTTCCTTCCTTCCTACCTTCTTTCTTGTTCTTTTTCTTCCTCTTTCCTTCCAATCTATTTATCTATCTATCCATCTATCCAATGTAAATTTACTTATTTTTCACATTTCTAAACCGTCCACCTCCTTCAAAGAGGGGCTCTGTTCTCCCTCCTTGCTAGGTATTTCTGAGCAGGAATAATAAAAGCAGAATTAATGGGAAAGCAAACCACAAGGGAAAACATCTGGGAAAGACATTCTGCAAATAACCCAGATCAATTGGAGAAAGCAAAGCTTTCCCTAAGTCAAGGATCCCCACGACTCTGAGGTCAACTTCTACATATTTCTGAAGACTTCTCAGCCAGCCTCCCATTCAGCCCTGCTCAGAACAGCCTAAAAGACTCATCTTGTGGCCCTGAGCCTCTGTGCAGAGGTGGTTTTGATGATCATCAGAGAGCATTGGCTGGTCATGCTGACCTCAGAATCCAACTTGGGATTTAGCATGAAAATAAAACTCAGAAGGTTAGGTCCATTCCCCAGGATCAGTAAGGCTTTTTTCTCTGAATTTAAAGAGAAGCATCTGGAGGTGCCAAGAACCAGATTTTGCATCTTGGAAGATCAAAGGCTACTCCAGGGAGATGTTGGTCAAAGGTGGAGAAGCCAACCTGCAGGGCTTGCAAAGCTTGGTTGGACCTGCCTGTTTCAAAATGTATTTTCTTCATTAACAGGTAATGATTTACCTCTTTGGAACAGAAAGACTGCCATGGGGCACGATGGTTATTCTTCTTAACTAGCTCATCAATCATTGAACTCCGAGTTTTAAAAAATTGGATTTCTCCATCCCTTTTTAAGAAACTTTCTAAAAATACATATTCTGACAATCCAGCTTGGCATTTGCTAAGTCTAAACGTTACACTCAGTCATCACTTGCTTAACTGTGGTTTGTTCGTTAAGTCTGCTTATACCACCCAGACAAATGGTTGGCCAATGTTTTCTTGAAAACCTCCAGCAATGGAGCACTTAGAACTCCAGGAGGCAAACTGTTATGTTGATTATTTGTTCTCCCTGTCATGAATTGTGAGTTATAAGATGAATAGTGTCTAAGGAGGGGTGCCGCTGAATGCATCGTGCTGGAATAACATACCGCCAATCCATGCTTCAGTTATCTTGGCAAACACCAGAGCTAGCAACCTGCTCCTTTAAAAAAAAAAAAAGAAAATATTTGGAAATCAGGATTTTTAAACAGCTTTGCACTTTTCCAAGGGGCCAGTGAGTTGATGGCCCAACTCCAAATCCTTGTGTTTAATACATATCAACAGTGAGGCAGCGAAAGCACGTTGCTAGGCTCTCAACGAAAAATCAAAACACAACCGCATTTTCCCAGGCTGAGGGATGAAAGAGAGGCGAAGGGCAATTAACCCGCTACATTAATTTGTTTCTGAAGAAGGGCTATTGGAAAAGATGTGGGAATCCAGGCCATCAGTCTAGTTCAGTGGAATGGAAGAGCTGCACATTTAAGTCCAGTTAAAGATATGACTTTTTCATGGGAAAGGAAATTTAGGTGAAAGGGAAGAACCGAAGGAGCTTCTTAGATGAGAAGCAAAACATTTTCAAGGGAAGAGAAAAAAACAAACAAGGAAGTCCAGCTGCCTTTTGGGGAAACACCTTTAGGACAACCTTGGGATGACTGACAATCTCTAGAGACATTTGGATGAAAATGCTGGGATCCAACTTTTAAGTTTGAAAGCATCAAATGATTTTATGGCCCTCATCACTATTAATCCCCTGTGGTTTGTTGTTGTTGTTGTTTTCAAAGTTACTGCCAATCTGCTTCATGCAAAATTAACACAAATCACCTCTGCAGAGGAGAATATGCTTCACCGACCAAGTGGCTGGCTTGTTAAGTTTGAGGCATGGCAGGAAATTGGCAGATCAGCAACAATAGGGGACTTCGGACCCCACCATGCTGTGGGGTTAGTGAGCAGAGGAGGGAACTGATTCCAAGAGACAAAAAAAAAAAAGAGGTCAAACTAGTGATTAGCTTGGACACTTGATAAAAGAAACAGACCTCTGAATTTGAGTTTGCTGGCTAGGGAATTCTAGGAGCTGAAGTCAGAACAGAATTGGAAGGGACCCTGGAGGTCTTCTAGTCCAATCCCCTGCTTGAAGAGAAAACCCTATCCCCATTCAGACAAACCCAGTCTCTTCTTTAAAAACTCCAGTGTTGGAGCGCCCACAACTTCTAGAGGCAAATCTTTCTTTGCCAAGTTTGAAAAACACCAGGCTAAGACACCCAGCTATTCAGCAAACCAGCAATAAATGTTGAGAATTGCCAATTATCAGATTTGCCAGCTTGCTAAAGAAGCATTCAGGGAAGAGAGATGAAACAACAACAACAACAACCTGGGCCTTTGCTTATTTTACTGCAGCTGGGAAATATAATTAGTGAAAAGATAGATTCTGATTTTTACTCTTCCACCATCTGAATGCGAAGGCTTCCCGGTTAATTGAATGCATTAGATCACTTCTCTTCCAGCATCTGGAAGGACATATGGTGAAAAATCAGTCACACTTTTTCAAGGCTCTGTTGCCCATCTGCTATGAACTCAAAGAAAAACACTTCTGGGCTGGAAGTAGGGGGAAAGACCTTTGAATGCTGCCAAAGTGTGGCAATTTATCATTTTTATTTCTAATACAGTTGAATAAAACTTCAAGTGTCCAAGCCCTTCCTCCCCTTGTCCACTTCTAACTGAGAAGCTGTTGTTGCCTAAACACCTATTGTTGCCGAAACACACAAGCGCAAAAGAAGTCCAGCCTTGGGGCAAAATAAAGCTACAATAATTGCTTGGCTAGGCTAAAAAAACTCATGATGTGTGTTTGGGTTTGGCCTAAGCATGATGACCGTGGCCAATTTGGGTTTTTCCAATAAGCTTGGAGATACTTTTCGACTTTCGGCCGTTTGTTTCATCAAACTGTTTGGAGTGACAGCAGTCTGAGGGTTTCCTTTGTGTACGTAGTGAGCTTGCCAGAGTCCAGAAAAGCTGGATATTTTTTTTCCTTATGCTGCCCTGTCCCCTCCCTGGCTTTCTTGACCTTTGGATCTGCAGAGACTCTCCATCTCTCCCCCTCTGGGTGTCTTCAGCTCTTCCACCAAAGGCCGTTCAAATTTGCAGAGGGATCCCCAGGCAGTCTGGAGGCCTTATCTCAGGGGGTTTGCAAGGCAGGGCAACGTTCGGCTGGACTCAAGGCTGCCTCTCCGGGTTCTGCAGTTGGGAAATCAGCTTTGGGAGCCTCAATTCTTCAGCATGTCCAGGAAAGCCCGATATGTTCACAGCCTCTTTGGAGAAGAACGGGGGTCCCCAAACATGGCAACTTTTAAGGCTCGTGGACTTCTACGCCCAGAATTCCCCAGATAGTCCACTTCTCTTCAAGTTGGCAAGTTTGACAAACATTGCTTTAAGGCAGGGCTCTCCAAACTTGGCAACTTTAAGATTTGTTGGACTTCAGCTCCCAGAATTCTCCAGCCAGCATAGCTGGGAGTTGAAGTCCACAAGTCTGAAAGTTGCCAAGTTTGGAGACTCCTGCTTTCAGGGAACATAGTTTCCAATAGTCCACAAGGGTGGGCCTCTTCATCCTTTCGCCCACTCTGGTCCACCCTTCTCTCCTTCCATGTTAACACATATGTGGAATTTAACTATTGGGTAGGGAGGGAACAGCCAGAATGGGCTAAGGAACTAAAGGATGAAGAGGCCCACCCTTGTGGACTATTGGAAATTCTGTTCCCTTAATAGACATTTGTCAAACTTGGCAACTTTAAGAGAAGTGGACTTTCATGTGGCTGTCCAGGGGATTCTGGGAATTGACATCCACAAGTCTAAAAGTTGCCAGGGTTGGAGACTCCTGGTGTAGAAGGTCCAGGATGCCTCCCCCAGAAGTGGGCTGAGTGGCCGGAAGCCCAGATCGGCCTCTTATGCGACCGCATCTCCTTGCGACATCTCAAACAGGGCTTGGAAGTTGGTGGTCTTAGAGGAAGGATTCAGGAAAGGGGCCCACATCGCTTTCAGCAAACTCCCATCTGGGGTGTTCTGAGGGTCTGCTGTTGCTGCTTTCCTTTCTTTCTGTCTCTTTCTCTCTCTCTCTCTCTCTCTCTCTTCTCTTTGTCTCTTTTCTTTCTCTTTCTCTTCTTCCTTCTCTGTCTCTCTTCTTTCTATCTTTCTTCTCTTTCTCTTCTTTCTTTTCTTCTCTCTTTGTCTCTTTTCTCTCTTACTTCTCTTTCTCTTCTTTCTTCTTTCTCTTCTTTCTTTTCTTCTCTCTTTGTCTCTTTTCTTTCTCTCTTCTTACTTCTCTTTCTTTCTCTTTCTCTCTCTTTTCTTTCTCTCTCTCTCTCTTCTTTCTTTCTTTCTTTCTTTCTTTCTTTCTCTTTTATTTCTCTCTCTCTCTCCCTTTCTCTCTCTCTCTTTTTCTTTCTTTCTTTCCTGGAAATCAGCTGTTGATTATATTAGCTATTTTTAGTAGCATCCACCAAGCTCAGACACTCATCCCAGAGTTTCAGTTTAGATATAAATAGCACCTGTTTATTAATACTTACTTAAAACAACTTGGGAAGCAGCTTTCCTGCGATTCATTTTTCTGTGAACGAATGATTGTAAATTGACCTAAAAGAAATGGGGCGCTATTATTTTTTCTTTTGCTGGGGAAGCAATTAGGGTTTGTTGGGGGGAGGAGGAAATGTGTCTCCTGCTCCCCCCCCCCCAAAAAAAGCCTAATTTTTCATATTAATTAAAAAGATGCCCAGAGATGAACACATTGTGGTTCACCACAATCTGTTGCCTTCTCTGGAAGGGTGAGATCTCCTTAAGTTTAGGCTCGCAAAGTTTCTTGCAGTTAAATTTTTCCATAAACGTTTACACGGCGACTTAAAGGATGGGAGGAGGAGGAGGAGGAGGAGGAGGAAGGGAAGGAAGGGAAGGACGGAAGGGAAAAGAAAGGAGCGGCTGGAGAGCTCCCCATTCGGCCGCTGCAGCGAAGGCGGCGCAGCGGAGCCGAAGGAGGAGCCGCAACGGGCCTGACGCGCAAAACGGCCGCGGAGGCGGTGCAGCCTTGCGCTCTTGCAACGCGCGTGGCGTGCATTGGCTGCGACCGCTGCGCGCGCACGCGCGCACGCGCGCGCGTGGGGGAGAGGGGAGGGGCCGGGCAGAGCCTCCGGCGCAGCGCGATCCTCCCCGGAGCGGCCCCCGGGTCTCGCACCTCGCCGAGCCGAAGCGCATATGGCCACGCCGGCAGCCGGGGCGGCCGGAGGTCCGCGGGCAGCCCTGGAAGACCCCGGCCCGCCGCCCCAGCCGCCCCCCGGGGGACCCCAACCCGCGGGGAACCCCCAGGCCCCGGGAGAGCCGCTGGCCGCGGCCCCCGCGCCGCTCCCCGCGCCCCAGCCTTGCGCGGCGCCCGAGCCCAAGTTCCTGCCGCCCCAGGCGCAGCCCGCGACCCCCGCCGCCCCGCCCGGCCCGGGCCTGGAGGACGATTCGTTCCTGCCCCTGGTGCGCGACATTATCAAATGGTAAAGGCCCCGCCGAGCCTCCGGGAACAGGGGCAGTCTATCTCGGAGGGGAAGGGGTGGAGGAGAGCCGGGTTGCCAGGCGGGGAACTCTCCCACGCATCCCGGGAAGGGGGGCACCCCCTCCCCATCTCTAACTTGAGATCTCCAGCCCCCCCCCCCTTAGATCTCTACCCAGTCCAGGATTTGAATCTGCACCTGCGGCCCAGCGGGTGGGGAGCATCCTGGTGCACAGCTGGCAGGGCTCAGTTCCTGCCACATCTGGGCAACTGGAGGCGGCTTCTGGAGAGGGAGGAAGCGGGATGCCGGGCGAGACCGAGCCCCCGAGCTTGCAAAATCTTTCCCTTGCCATCTTTTATTGGTTTTATTATTAAAGGCATAATAATGTATTTATATGCCGTCTGTCCATGCTGGCTGGGGAGTTCTGGGGATCCAGGTGGGCCCACCTGCAAGTGCCTCAGGTCGAGCAAGGCAGCTGTGGACCAGTCTGAGCCAACCGGATGCAGAACATCTCA
The DNA here is from genome assembly GCA_015471245.1 of Laticauda colubrina. Taxonomy (NCBI): domain Eukaryota; kingdom Metazoa; phylum Chordata; class Lepidosauria; order Squamata; family Elapidae; genus Laticauda; species Laticauda colubrina. The sequence continues at coordinate 12,061,106 of BLBF01000067.1, forward strand.
ACATCCGAAAAACATCCCAGGCTGTAAATCAGAATTTAAGGATGATGCTAACACAAGGCTAAAATAATAAGATGGATGCTTGCCACTGAACACATCCAAAGGGTCCAAGGAGAGGATGGGGTTTTTTTTTAATATCATTCCTAAATGTTGGTGGTTGGGGAGAGCAATTCCAACCCTGGATGAGGAGAGACCCTTTAGAGAAGGCCTGTCTGGACTTAGAATAATATACAGTAATGTGGGTAATAAATAAGTGCATATGTATGTATGTATGTATGTATGTATGTATGTGACGTTTCATTCTGATTTATGCCAATTAGTGTACATTCAACGTGACAATAAAGTTATTCTAAGTTTTCTAAGTCTGGATTTTCACACCCACCCTTGCAAAATGAATTTTTGGGGGGCTATTCCTTCCCACGAGATGCAGAATAAATATTTTGGTTTTCTCCTGCCTGCTTTGCAAAGCCTATTTACTCTAACCTTTGGTTCCCAGCCAGCTGCTAATGGAAAAGTCCCAAATATAATGCTTTCTTCCAAACGACGTGGGAGTTGCTTTCAGCGCAGGGACACAGTTCTCTTGTTTTCAAAACAGGAGATTTCTTTCTGCATTTAGCAACTCTTGTGCTCACTTGCTCTCTGTGCCTTCCTCCTGAAAGTTTGTTTATTTTTTTATATTTCATACTTCCTAACCACCCATCTTGCCATGATTTCTTGGGCCATCAACACAGAGAGATGGGGGAGGGGGCTGGGGGAGCTGGGAGTAGGAATCATGGGCTACCTTGATTCAGGGAACTGGATTTTGGGTTTTTTTGGCAGATGGGGAGGGGCAAAAAACTTGGGGTTTCTAAATTTTCCCATTTGAAAAACCATTAAAATGGAAGTCATACTCCGAGAGCAACCAAGGATAGTGAAGTTTGCCTTGCAGCAAGACAGGCAGCCAAGCAGTTTAATAAACAAATAATAAATAAAAGGCCTGTTCGAAGTGACTGGCATGAAATAAAAGGGCAAGAAATCAAAATGACAGAGAATTAAAATCCAGGATGTTAAATAGAGGACTGGTTTAAAAAAAAAAAAAAAAAGGTAAGCTTGTGGCCAAGAGCTCACTTCTTTAAAAAAAAATCAGAAAAGATTTTAAAAATCATTAATTAAATTCCCCCCCCCCCCAAAAAAAAAAAAAAGATTGGAAAGTTGCACAGTTCCCTGGCCCTTCCTTACTTGTATGTAAATAATGTTGGCAGTTCACCAAAGGAATTTATTTTTATCCTGCTTCCCATGTCTTCGTTTCAGCATGAATAAAGACAGCCAGGAGGTCCACCAGTTGCTGAACGAGCTGAGGACTAAATTTGTGGAGACCCACAAACTGATCAAAAGCATCCAAGGTATCAGCCTGAGCCCCGAACAGCAGCAGCAGCAGCTGCAGAACCTCCGAGAACAAGTCAAAACCAAGAACAAACTCCTGCAGAAATATAAGACTCTGTGCATGTTTGAAATCCCCAAGGAGTAACGGCGAGGGCGTGGCTCGCTCTGCAAACCGGACAGTCCCTCTGAAGTGACCTTTGCCAGACATGGGCCCTTGAAGGGGCGTGGACTTCAGCTCCCAGCATGCTGACCGGGGCTGGGGAATTCTGGGAGTTGCAGTCCATGCCTCTTAAAGGGACCACATTTTAAATAGAAGGGGTGATGGGCTTGAAACAGAACGTCATGGATGGATGTTCTGGTGTGCAATTCGTGAGCTCAATAGGATGTGATTGTGCAATTTCCCTGGTGGGAGGGGGGGTGTCTGTGGGCCGGTTCCTTTGCAATTGGGTGGTAAAGCACTGCGAGAAGGTGCCACTTCATCAGAAAGAGGGTTTCACCTTGGCTACTCCCTGCATTAAAAGCGAGAAAAATTCAAACTCCAAAATCGGGAATGAAGTTTCAGGTGTAGCTTTCTACTTGCTAAAAAGTTGATTTATTGTGGTTTTTATTCCCTGCTCTTCCTAGTTAACACTTTTCACCCTTTCAGCCCCCTATTTGACGCCTCCCCCCTCTGTGGGTGAGAAGTGGTATGCTCCAGGTGGAACTGTCCCACCCAGTCTTCATGTATGGCTGATCTCAGAATTTTTAAAGGGGAAGGGACCACTTCATTGAGTGGGAGGGACGGTCAGTCTGTGAATCCCATTTTTCTTTCTTTTTTAAAATTTTTAAACCTTTATTGAAATTTGAAACATTAAAATACAAGTAAATCTAAAAATAACTGTACAGTTCTCCATCTTCTTTGACAGTACTAAAAATTCTTGGTTATATTCATATATTTCCATACATTTCTAATTATATACATATACATATTTATATCTTCTTCTGATCTATACATTTCTTATTCCTACTATCTATCCATTGATAGCAGTTATCCCAAATTGAATACTATTCTGAGTTTTTCTTATTGTTTAATGAGTTTGTCCATTTCTACTCAATCCAATTTTTTGGGGATGACTAAACAATCTGTTGGTTATAGTGGCCATTTCCCAAGATTGCGTGAGTGCAATTCTTGCTGCTGTGGTGATGTGTAAAATCAAATATTTTATCTTTTTAGGATACTTTCCCTTAATAATCCTCAATAGAAACAATTCCGGCTTCAATTTTGTTCAGCAGTGTGTCATTTCATTGAACCATTTTTGTATTTTGATCTAGTATTTTTTAATTTCCGGGCAAAGCTACCATACATGGAAAAAGGTACCTTGACGCCTGTTTATATTTCCAGCAATTAGGGTTTAAATTTGGATACATTTTTACAAGTCTTGTTGGGGTTAAATGGCAACAATAAATGAATCCCAATTTTGGGGGGTTGGGGATTTTTCTTAATGCAGCAAAGCAGCGAGGAAGAAAATGGGAATAGCATTTAAAACCTTCAGCAATTTTTTTTTAAATCCACACGGATTATGTCTGAATTAAATTTATATGATATCAATCATCCATTTCCATGGAAGGCGTCACTGATGGAGAAAGGCTTCGTTTATCCATGTGTGAATGTCGTTACAAGTATTTTTAGGTTGCTTGTAGAGCAACCTTAATGGCTTTGCTAAAAAAAAATGGGAGGGGGGAAGATGGTGGATTATATTAATATTCTGGGGTTGCCTGTGCACCTCCCTCCCGCCCTGCTGACGTGGCCTGTCATGTCTTAACACTCCTGATTTATTTTACTTACGTCGTTCTTCGTCGGGTTTGCCAGCTGTGTCGCTTTTTCGCTTCAAAAATAGCCTTCTTTAAACAGGTGGTGTGGATGTGTGTGTGTTTTTATCACAAAAATCACTGCATGGTCTCAACTTGGTTAGGATGAAAAGATAGAAATCTGATCTCTCGGCTGTTTAAGGCTGATCCGGGATTATTTTAAGCTTCTTGCTCGCCATTCTTTCAATGCTGATTCTTAACCATGTTGGGGTGGGCTTTTTTTTTTAATCATGTCATTTCTCCCCCCCCCCCTTTGTTTTTCTCCTTTCTTTGTTACGTGTAAGAAGGTTGATTTCCTCCACCACCACCCTTCCTATTACCTTAGGATGATTACTATCAATTAAAGCGACACTGAGTGACATCATGGCTTCTGTAATTAAAGTTATTTCTAGTCTGTGAAAGTCATTAATAAAAATAACTTGCAATTTCAAAGAATTGAACGCAGTTTGGGCCCTGTCTTTTTGAAACTCAGGGACTTTAAAATGGGTGAACTTCCAACTCCCAGGATTCCCAGCCAGCAATTCTGGGAACTGAAGTCCATCTTAAATTTCCCCCACCTGCTACCCAGGGACCCCCCTTCCTGCCTTTTTCCTTCCCTCTCTTTCCTTCTTTCGTACTTCTTTCTTTATTTCCTTCCCTCCTTCCGCCTTGCCTTCTTATTTACTTATTACTAATCTACCTACCTACCTACTTACTTACTTTTTCTCTTTCCCGCCCATCTCACTACCCAAAGCCACTCTTTGGAGGGGAATCTTTGCAACTCCCCCTCCAAAAGAAATTCTTGAGAGAGGCCCACTTCAGGTGTCCAGCTTCAGGTATGTGAATCCAGCGTCTTGGTCTCCTCCCAGCATCTCGTGAGATGAAAGTTTATTGTTCTGTTCTACTCCAGACCAGGAGTGCGAGAAAGGCAATTATGAGAAGGGTTGGGCTGAGCACATTGAAGGGGTCAGCGAGGTCTGGTTCCTGCCATTCACCCTTGGTACATTTCATGCTCCCTGGCAGAGCTGGGCAGCCATGTGGACTTTGCAATGACTGGAAAATTTCCACTGGGTAGCTGAGGCCCTTGGTATTTACGGCTGTGTGGAAGACTGATGCCAGAGAAGATGCATGGAAAGTGGGGAGGGGAATAATTATCTCACCCCCTTTTATTTAACTTCATTTTCCATTCTTCCAATGACTTCATCTCCCTTCTCTGAACGCCGTTTCTTCATCGGTTGTTTTAAGAACCCACCAGCCTCTACCTTCTTATTAGTAATGGTATAGTAACTGCAAATTGTCTCCAAAGCCTTTATTACAAATGCAGGTGCTTGTTTACCCCATCAGCATCCACAGCTTGGAAACCTGAGGTCAGGCACAAAGAGGGCAGGTATAATGTCTGGGTTTATAGACCATATTTTTTCTCAAGACCCCCTCATCTATTTTTCTCCCATTGCAATAGTCTGGTGATGAAAGGCAAGTCTTTAAGGCAGAAGGGGGATTTGAACCCAGGTCCTGAGCAGAGGTTCCTGGAAGCCTCCTTTGCAAGTGGTCTCAACAGGATCTGAAAACTGTTGGGATGGGAAAAGAGGGCGCTGCCCATCAAACCCAGCAGGGATATTGAAAACAGGTCAAGTTTCTTAAGTCTTTTTAAGAAGGAACATATTATAAAGACTGGTGGGACTGTGACCTGCTGGGAAAGTGGGCCATTTGTTGAGAAGACTAGTCTTGTGTAAGAGAAATCCAGAGGAACCTTTTCATGTCATTCATGGTGGCGGGAAATTCTGGGAGTTGAAGTCCAACACAACTTTAAGTTGCCACCTTTGGAAGTCATGGTCTCATACTGTATATGTCTTTCAAGAGGTCTTCCTTGGCCTTTGTGGGTACTTCCCTTTATCTTAACAACTGCAGCTTGATAAGGTTGGCCAGGCTGAATAAAAGGCTGGTCCATAGACCCCTTGGAGGGGTCTCCAAGGCTAAGGGTGGAGTTGAATGTGGGTCTCCACAATCCTAGTTCAAAACTCCTGATCACACCCCCTTAATATCTCCAGCTTCAACTGGGCATCTTGAAGGCACCAGTGATAGTTGCTGATGGAACCTCAGGAAACCTGCTGTGTAAGACCACAGTCGTTAAGCCCCCCAAATTCAACAGATACCTGTAGCAATGCAGCCTCCGATTCTTTCACCCCACCAAAGAAGTCAACAGCAAAGTTGTTTTTTATTTTCAAAAGCTTTATTTCATAGAAAAAAAAACCTCACCCCGATATAACAAAGAACCGGTGTCAAACATTGTCAAAGCAAGATGTCAACCTTGACAACCCCCTGATAATTCTACATGTGTGTATAAAGTGCCTGTTGGCTTTAATGCAATGCAGTTGTCAGTCAGTTTGCTTGTTTGTCAACAACGTCCAAGAAAAAGGGGCGAGGGGTGTAAACAGCTTTTCCAACAGCCTCCCTGCTGGGTCTCCCCTCCTTCTGTGCTCCCACCCAATGCGGGGGGGGCGGGGGAGAGGGAAAGAGAAGAAGCCATGGACAATTTTCAGCAGCAGCAAATTAAACTTTTCAACGTGCTCAGAGGCAGCACACAAAAAGCATCACAGACACAGTCATAAGAAAGTCGGGGAGTTCCACTACCCACTCCACCAAATCCCCCCTCCCGTGTCCCCCCGTCTTTTTGACCACAAACGTAGACTTGAGTGGTCTCCTTGCCACCACTGAAGTCTGCAATGTCCCACCTCCGGTCTCAGGTCCCGGCTGGACGGTTCAGCTTCACCTCCAACTCTTGCGAAGAGGAAAATAATCATGGGGAGCTGATGGCAGAAAGTTCCCCGTGGAGAGTGAGGAGGGCCCCGTGTCCCACAGGCCCAGCCCGAAGGCTTGCATGCCCCCCAAACGGGCTGGCAGAGTTTGGATAGCCAAAGAACCTCTTGGCTCCTTTCTTGCTCAGGAAGGTCCGAAGGCCAGCAAGGAAAGCCTTAGCTGATGACGCAGCGCTCTTTCTCCTTGGCCTGGCCGCCTCGGATGGCCTTCTCCCGGATGTACATGAGGTCGCTGTGGACGCTGGGCCGGCGAGCGAAGGGGGCCACGATGCCGTAGGCTTCCCCAATCCCATCTCTAGAGGGGTCCTTCAGGAGCTTTTTACTCTTGAGGGTCTTCTTTTGCAGAAGGTCACAATACTGGACCGAGACCTTGCGGTGCAAATCTGGGCTCATCTCATTGGGCAGTTTGGCCATGGTGAAGAGCGCCTGGAACATCTCATCCAGGCTGCTGTTCTTCTTGGCGGAGATCTCAAAATAGGGACACTTTTTGGAGTCCTGGCCCAACAGCTGCTCAATCTCTCGGGATTCAACCTCCCGGTAGAAGTCCCGGTCACCTTTGTTCCCGCAGATGACCAGAGGAACCTCAATGTCTTCCTTGGTCTTGTTTTTCAGGCAAGACTTGGTTTCCAGGATCTGTTGCTTCAGACGCTGGACTTCCTCGAAGGAGTCCCGGTTGTCCAGGCTGAAGACGAGGATAAAGACGTCTCCTGCAGGAGAAGGAGCAGAAAGGGAGAAGGTTAGGAGTTAAGTTTCCAAACTTCACTTGCTGGAGTTATGCAATGCTAGGGAAAGACCAGCAGTAAAGGAGAGGACTACAAGACATGTTTCTGAACTAAATTCAACTTTCTTGCCAATGCTGATTTGATTCTCTCTCCTCAACTTTTCATGTGTTTTTGAAGCATGAGCTAGAAAATCCACTTCAGATCAGAAATGCAGCACTCTGGCTGATATCAGGGGTCCCCAAACTTGGCAACTTTAAGACTTGTGGACTGCAACTCTTAGAATTCTGGGAGTTGAAGTCCACAAGTCTTAAAGTTGCCAAGTTTGGAGACCTCTGGTCTATATTGCTGCAGTCGCTGTAAAAATACATTTTTGTAGTGATCCAGAGGCATTATCCCTGGGCTAATTTAGGAGAGACTAAAGAGGCTGATCCTTTTCTTATCAGCTTCGGCTATCTGCAAAAGGGTTTCTTTTGTTTTCCTTTTCTTTACAACTCCAGAATAATCAGATTGCAACAGCCAAAGGCGCTTCAATGAAGCTCCTTATCGCTGGGTTGTCACTGAAAGAAACGAGACTGAAAGTTCAGTTTTATAAAGTTATGTGTCTGCCCCCCTCATTAAGCTTGCCAGGCAGAAGGGTTCAAGCTGCAACCGGTTGCAAAGAGAAACGGAGCACAGAACAGAACCGGGGAAATATCCCGGAATGAATTCATAATCAAAGTTGGGGGACTATCTTTTATTTTTATCTATAGTGTATAGATTCGCCTTCTTCCTGCCCCCGACTGCAACCAGGCAGGTTTGGGAGCTTCGCAGAAGTTGCGGCGCACGTGGGCGCCCGCTCGCAAAAGGCGAAGAGTGAAGAAGCCGGAGAGGGGAACGAGCGCTCCCCAATCTGCGCCCATCTTCGGGACACAAGTGGCGGCGGGGCAGCGCCGGAGAGGGACTCAAGAAAAAGAATCCCCCCGACACACATTTTGTACGAGGCGCGCGCAGCCGAACAGCCGCGATTCTGCGAGTCGAAATCCACCCATCTTAAAGTGGCCAAGATTAAGAAATGCTGATCTCCTTTCTCTCTCTCTCTCTCTCTCCATCTCCATCTCTTTCTCTCATTCCCTTTCTTTCTCTCACTCTTTCTCTCTGTCTCTTTCTTTCCATCTTTTTCTCTCTTTCTTTCTCTTTCTTTTACTGTTTCTTTCTTTCCCTCTCTCTTTCCCTCTCTCTCCATATCTCCTTCCATCTCTTTCTCTCTCTTTCCATCTTTCTCTCACTCTCTTTTTTTCTCTCTCTCTCCCTGTTTCCATCTCTTTCTCTCCTTTCCTTTTCTCTCTCTCTGTCTCTCTGTCTGTCTCTGTCTCTGTCTCTGTCTCTCTCTCTCTCTCTCCATTTCTCTCTCTCGCAGTCCCATTCAGTCTGGTTCGCGGAGCTGAGCCCAAAGGACAGCGCCTTCCCCGACTGCCTCCGGACCTCCCCGCGCACACACACACACACACACACGCGTCTCACCGGTGAGGATGGAGAGGCGCCGCATGGCCGGGAAGGGGTGGTTGCCCGACGTGTCCAGGATGTCCAGCTGGTAGACCTCCCCGCGGATGCTGTAGAGCTTGCGGTGGAAGTCCTCGATGGTGGGCGTGTACTGGTCCTCGAAGCGGCCGTTGAGGAAGCGGGAGACGATGGCCGTCTTGCCCACCTTGGACGAGCCCAGCACCACCATTCGGTAGCAGTTCTTGGCCGGGATGTTCAACTCCACCTCACTGGGACCCATTTTCTTGATCATCTCCGCCAGGCGCATTGGGAGGATCGGCGCAGCAGCGAAGGAGCGAACGTGCGCTAAGAACTGGGCGTGGGAAGCTGCGGAGGAGATGCGCTCAAGCCAGACGGGTCGGCTCGATTCTGCCTTGCCGAGACGCCTCGCCCACCTTTATAGCGGCCGCAGAGCCGCCGCCCCCTCGGAGGCGGCGCAAAACAGCCAGCGGGGGGCCGCCTTGCGCCGTTTGCCTGCCTGCCCAGTTCGGGACGCAGAGCTGGCTGGCCAGATGCGGACGCGGAGCTGCTGATGCGGCCGCAGGCGCTGGGCTCTCCGGGTGCGGCCAGCAACACGGGCGGCTTTGGGTGCCGACCCGGCGCGATCCGTTGGGACTCTCAGTGGAGAGCTGGGATGGGAAGACTTATGGGCACCCTCTTCCTCCCGCTCCCCGTCTCCTCCCCCAGAAACGGCTCCAAAGTTTGCCACTTTTTGGCGACTTAATTTGCGAGGCACCGCGGAGAGGCGGCGAAAGGAGCCGGGCGGGCGCTCAGTAAGGCAGCCTTCTCTGCCTCACTCGTCCACCCTCCATGGACCACAGGCCAGCGAATGGGAGTTGTAGTGCGGCTGTTGGGAGGGCGCCAGATTTGGCGGTGGGGGTGGATAAAGCTGCTTGGAGAGAGAGAGGGAAATGGACGAAGAAAGGAGGAGGAGGGAGGCTCCGCGGTCTGAATGGAGCTTGGGTGCCCCGCCGCGCTGCAGCCTCGATCCGCTCTTTTCTTCCGAAGGAGCGCCGTTGGTCCTCAGTCCATCCGAAATTCTTGGTCGAGATGAGAAGGACTCAATCCGCGGCGCGCTTTCAAGCCAGGAGAGGCATGAAAAGAACGAGAAAAGACCCCGGAAGAAATGGGACAGGAGGGTCTTCGCTCCTAGCTGGGTTGGAGGGTCTTCCATTTAAAGGGGGGATAGAGAAAAGGAGACAGTAAGGCAGGCAGGCCTTGTTCTGAAAGTCGGGTTGTTTTCAGGAAAGTCTTAAGATTTTTTTTAGGGGAAACGCTCCAAGATCCAAGCCATTTGCTTCCTGGGAGGTGGGACAACTAGTCTCCAAAGAGAAAAAATAAATCAGAGGAGAGGGGAACTTATTAGGAGAAATTCCAGTCCCTGCAGGAGAAGCACGGCTTCTTTCTCTGTGTAGGAGCTGCAACAAATCCCAGGTTTTATTACCAAGGAATGTTGGTTTCTATCACCAGAGGATAATAGCTTATCTCGGCATCTAAAAAGTTCTATTAGAAAGTTGGGATTTCTTTCCTGGGTTTGGGGGGTGAGGGGGAAGGCTGGGCTTGCCACACGCAGAAGAAAAGCAAAGGGTCTCCAGGGCATGCCTGGAGTGTATTGCTCCAACTCTGTGATCAGACTTTCTGATTTTGAATTCCCCTGGAATACATTTGAGGTGGATGGGCATTTGGGGGGATTCAAATTGCTCCTCCATCTTGGATGATCTTGGGCAAGCCATGGTCTCAGGAAAAGTAAGACCCAATCTGTAAAATGGGTATGGAAGATGAGCAATAGATTATTATAAACGGTCTGCATCATTGCACGAATTAAATGAGAGCCTGTTTGGTTTAGTGCTCAAGGCACAGGCTGGAAGCAAGGAGATTAGGAGTTCTAGTTCTACCTTAGGCAGGAAAGCTGGCTGGTTGACTTTGGGCCAGTCCTTCTCTCTCAGCTGAACCCACCTCACAGGGTTGTTTTTCTGGGGAAAAGAGGAGGAGGAAGGATCATTAGATATGCTCGCTGCTTTGAGTTATTTATAATAATGAATTGTTTTAAAAATCTGATCGAATCCTGTCATTTACAGTTAAAGGCACTATTTACAAATGTGTTCACTGAATTCTTAGCAAATTTATCATGCAAACATCTTTACTCTTATTCCCTGCCAGCTGCTGCACAATTATCTTGTTTCTGCAAGATAAAGGCACCCACATAGAGTTCCCTGAACATGCATCACCTGGTCCATTCATTTCCAAATGCACACATCCGACACAACCTTGGGGTTTTTATTCCCTTCCACATCTCCCCATTGGGCAAAAACAGGGACCCCCAAACAGCTCAGATACTCATGAGTTCTAGAAAGATCTAGGCAAGTTCTAGAAAGCCAGGGTGCCTTGGCACAATCCTCCTCCTTGCCATAGCAATAACGGAGCCTCTCACCCTGTTTATTGCTTTGGGAGAGGAGTCGGGGGAGGGAAATAGTGAAAGATGCTTCTGAATTGGCAGCAGCAGAGAACAAAGTTAAATTTTAAACTGTGATAGAGAGGATCTCTCGCATGCCACCCAGTGAAAAGGGAATGCATCAGGAGAGAGCTGGCCAGGAGTGAGAGATACAGAAACTGGGGGTTTCTTTAAGGCAGGGGTGTCCAACCTTGGCAACTTTAAGACCTGCAGATTTGCAACTCCCAGAATTCCCCAGCCAGCACCTGGGAATCAAAGTCCACAGGTTTTAAAACTTGTTAAAGTGGGACGCCGCTGCTTCAAGGGGTGTTTAAGATGGAAATTCACCCTCCTGCCACTCATGATTGTAGCTTTGAATAAACACAGTTCTTGCGAAGGCTAGTCAAGGAAGCAGAGTGAAGTTTGCTCATTCATTGGAGGAGATCCGTCTTCTTCGGTTTCTTGAGAAGCTTGAGATCAGTGGTGATGATGAGAAAGAGGCCCAAATGCAGATCACTGTTCCTGGACTTGCTTCAGGAAACAAGAGATTCCAGCAAAATGAACCGGAGGAATATATGAATATCCCTAGGTCTACTCCAAGCCCCACAGGGGGAAGAAAGTAAACGACATGATGGCAATATTCAACATTCCAACATTTGAGGGGCTGCCACAAAGGAGAGGAGGGGGTGAACCTATTCTCCAAAACACCAGAGGGCAGGACAAGAAGCAGCAGAGGGAAACTAATCAAAGAGAGAAGCAACTTAACTTCCTACTAAGGAGGAAATTCTTAACTGTTTGAACAATCAGAGGAATTTTCTGACAGCCAGAACAATGGATCAGTGGAAGGGCTCCCCTCCAGAAGTTGTGTGTGCTCCATCCCTGGAGGTCTTGAAGAAGAGATTGGACAGACATACCAGAATGGTGTAGGGTCTCTCGCTTGGGTGGGGGGCTGGACTAGAAGACCTCCATGGTCCCTCATTCTGCTCTGTCATTCTGCTAAACCAGATGGCATTACTGCCGAGAGTGAAGAGGCACCGAGGGCTGTAGCCATTTCCCTCTCCTGCCACTACGGAGTTGCAGAGGGCCCTCCAAGGTGCAACCAGGCCTTTTCCCAGAAGCTCTTATCATAAGTGCATAAGCTTCTTTGTAAGTTTTTGGGAGCAGGGATATTTTCTGCACCTCTTTCAGGAACCCAGGTGGAGGTGATTTTACGCATCACTCGCTGGCCCCAAAGTTTTATTTGTTTGCATGCATCTAGGAGGGAGAAAAAAAAAGAACTGAAAACAGCAACACCCTCACCCGGAGAGAAAGAGAGATATTTACGTGCACCCCGACAAGCAAATAAGACACACAGCCGGTGTGGGAAACAGGCAGCTGGGAGGGCAGAAATGGTGGAACACAGCGAGGAGCAGAAATAACAGGCACCCTTTGACCTGGGGTAAGAACTGATGGAAAATTAATTTTTCCCAGCCAGCAGTTCAGACCCTGGGGCTTTGTTTTGTTCAGGCAATTCAAACAGGGAAAGTGGTTTATGAGCTAATTATAAAAGCCACCCGCAGGATACCCCCCTGCCCAACCCATAAACACCGTGTGGATAACAAGAGTTAGCAGCAACAACCACGGAGAACTGCTATTCCTTTGGGCCCAAATTAAACCACTGATTATGATTCTATCCTTAATGACTTAGACTGTGGCTATGGCATTGTGTTTGTGTGCATGTTTGTGTTTATATGCATGTGTGTTATGCAAATAACCAGCTCCTCTGAGCATAGGTGGCATCAGGCAATGTTTGCTTTTGTCCATGAGTTTGCTCCATTGATAGCTGGAGGTGGTTTGGGTGGGAGGGGACTCTGACAAGCTTTGGGGTGCTCGATTAGCAGAAGGGAAGCAGGAGCCACAGAAGGTTCTGGAAGAAGCCTTCAAAGAACATTGTGCCCCTAAATACCCATAACATTCATCCTAGGGACTTTGTAGGGGTCGTGTTTGGCTCACTTGAGGTCAGAGGTCCTCAAGAAAAGAAGCCCAAGCAGTGGAGAAAGAGATGGATTGAGTCCAGGGATTTTCCTTGGTCCATCCTTGAAGGCTCCTTCTGTCACTTCTGCCCTGGACTGATAAGTTAATTTTGCCTCTCAGATTATAGGACCCGAATCCTAAACCATCCAACAATGCACAGGATCTGATTCACTGTCCATAACTCCAACCGTTTTAACGTCCCTTGGTTGACCGGATGGAGTCTTAGAAAACTTATCTGTAGGCGCCCTTCAAAAACGTGGCAGCTGCTGTGGGGCCGCTATCCAGGGTCCTGAAGTCCATCCATCGCTGCCCCCCAAGAACAGGGGGGTCCCACCTTGGCTACTTTTAAGAGCTGTGGACTTCAGTTCCCTGAATTCCCAGCCAGGCTGGAGACGTGGTCCATGCATGCTGGGCGGGGAATTCTGGGAGTTGAAGCCCACAGATCTTAAAAGTTCCCCCCAAGTTGTGGACAGCCCTGCTCTAGATGACCCTTTGAAGTTCTAAGATTGATTCTCCTGGGCTCCCCCTCCCTCTGAAAGTTTTCAAATATTACCTTTTTGTAACCACCTGGGAAAGTCATCCTTTCTTCTCAACAAGAAAGAAAGCAGTATTCTCTCATATAAGACAGAAGATGATAACTTGCAAGGACAAATTATCACTTTTCTTGGCTCTGGGGGTTTTAGGGGATTATTCTTCATTGGGTCTCTTCCCATCCAGACCAACCCCAGCATTTCTTGTTGGGGTTGCTTGTTTCTCTACACCTGCCAGAGGAGACTCTGATTCATTCAGTCCACACTATTTCCATTTAGCATGTACAGAATTATGAGAACCTTAGATTGGCTTCGAGAATAAAAACCATTTCCAGTCAGCTGAGCCCCAGGAGGTTTGCTTTTGTACAAATCAGCAATATATCCCACACTATTCTCTGATGCTCCTGGTGGCATTTTGTCCTGTCGAAACCATCCAGGAGTTGCAATCCCAAGAAAAGAAGCATTTTCTGGCAGTGCAGAAAATATCATTCTCAGAAATTATCCGACCAGTTTCCCTGTCTGACGAAAAGATGTTTGTCACGTCTTCCTTTTAAAAAGAGCCCCAAGCACAGAAATCCAACAGGTAAGTGTTTCCCTGGCAATTTCATTTCCAATCCAGTCTGGAAGAAAAAGATATAAATCAGATATAATGCCATCATGTACCTAATCAAAGAAGATAATTTCCAAGAATTGGACATGATAAAACTGGTGCAGTTTTATTTGGGCCTTTTGCTTTGTTCAGAAAGTGTGTTTCTCAGAAAGTTAAAAAAAATAATTATTGGGACAAAAAAGGAAAATGTGTTTCTTTGCTATTCACAGGCTATGTTCACACAACGCATTAACCAGGTTAGTGAAAGACCTAACAGATAGATTTGCAAAATAAACTAAGATGGGACGTCACTATCAATCTTTCTTTCATTTTGTTTCTTCTAGCCAAACATGTTGTGGCAATCCAGGCAACTGCTTAGGCTGTGACTCAGGGCATTTTAGAAACCGAGACAGTGATTAAATTCACATGAAGAGTGTTGCAGGAACAAAGTCCACACTTTAGAATTAAATTGATGGTAGAAATTAAAGAAAATAATGGGATTGTTTTCTGCAGCACGAAGCTATATTAAGGAATTTTATGCCATCCTGGCCAGCAGTTTTGAAGCAAGCTGGACAAAATCAGGGGTGTTGTTCCTGATGGTTTTTGGAGTCCATATCTGGAGGTGGGGAATGTTGGATTATGATGCTCCACATCCATGGTAGCTAAAGTGGCACTGAGAAAGTCAATGGGCTTCAGTCTTATCTGGAAGTCTGTGGGGTCTCTAGGAGTGCTGAGGACACAAAACCTGAAGGTTATTCATCCCTCCATATGAATGAACATTCATGGATGAAATTGAATCTATTCAGCTATTTAGCAGACCCATTGAAGATGAATCTTCAATGGACATTGAAGAATATTATGAAGTTGAGGGCTGGAGCCTGTATGTTCTCATTTTTTCCAGGGATATGACCTTCCGGCCTATTCTCTTTTTAATATCTGGAAAATAATGATCTTCTTTCAGCTCATTGTCCACAAAAAGGGGGCAGATGACCTATCAAAGCATCTTGACTTTGGCCGCCAGGGGACTTCAGATCAAAGGGACGGTGGCAGCAAATGCATACAGTTTGAGGTCAACACAACCATTTTGCGAAGACTTCAAATCTAATTCTGGGTCACTTGTACAGCCTGTGACTTCCTGAACTTCGGTAGCATTCATCTCTCTTCTTTCCTTCTTTTTCTTTCTTTCTCTCCTCCCAACCTTTGCAGCCTCCTGTGCCTGAAGTCAAGGAGGACTGGGGAACAAAGGAAACATGACTTGTAAATATTTCTCCTTCACAAGTCGCACACAAAGGCAGCCGATGACGTTTGCATGCTGCCAGTTGCTATTAGCTGAGGAGTTCGCAGCATCTTCTGAAATATGAGTTATTCCTTTGAGGTAGTCGACAAATCCATTCAAAACAATGGCGTACCTGCCTCAAAGCTTCCCCTTGGCTTTTAACACATGCACTATAATGCAGGGCTCTCCAACTTTGGCAGGTTTTAAGACTTGTGGACTTTAACTTCAGCTACGCTGTCTGGGGGATTCTCGGAGTCGAAGTTCACAAGTCTTAAAGTTGCCAAGATTGGAGAGCCCTGCTATGATATAGAAAGACAACCAGAATCCACTTTAACCTGCTGGAGGGCTCCAGGTGGGACAAAAGAAGGATCATGCAAAAGAGGCAGCATTGGTGTTTCCTAGAATGGGCAACCCATTCTGGGCACTTTCTAATTTTGGTTTTTTTGCATTCCTCTGAACTGGCCTTCAGAGGTAGATTGTCTCTGGATATGGAGGGTTCATACAGTCCAAACAGTAACTGGGTTGGGTAAATTTATTGTGCAATGGCCCTGTACTGAACAAAATAATTTTACATTGTCTAATTGGGGGGGGGAGGGGCATTCTTCTGAACTGGCATGCAGGGGTAGACTGCCTCTGGATATGGAGGATTCAAACAACACGAACTGTGTCAGCAGTAGGTAAATTTATTGTGCAATTGTTCTGCACACAAAGAATTTTACAAGGTTCCAGAGTCCATGATGGGATTTTAATTCTTCTCTTTTTCTCCTAGCTTGTTTAACTACAAGCATTCTTTTCAACTTATTTTTTAACTTCCTTTTGCCAATACCCACCAAGCAGAAGAGTGGCAATAAATTTGGGAGCCACTCAGACAAACTGGGGGTTTGCATTTAGCCAAGAAAACAGGCCAAGAAAAAAAAAAAGGCAGACCACACCTAACGGGCCTAATCCTACAGCTTGGGCTTTTAGTTTTGTATTTTAACTGCCTTAGGAAATTAATGTCAATTCTTTTTTCATTAGCCAAGCCACTGAGCTCACCTCCAACCTGCTCGATCTGAAAAGTTTGGTCCTATCATGTGAGGAGCCATCGATGGCCTGGAGTTTCTCATTTCCTTCCCAAAGGAAGTAAACAGGTGAACACACCTGCCAAACAGGCAGATGGAGAAAACGGTTCAGCATCCTCTTAAAAAGCATCAAGGAGGCCAAACCAGGACACAGGGGCCTCTCAGCCTTGGCCCCTTGAAGCTACGAGGACTTCGATTCCCAGATTCCTGGCAATAGGCAGTCCTCCTTTAGCAATGGTCTCATTTAGTGACCATCAGCGTTACGACTGGTTCTCACCACTTACGACCTGGCAGGCCTGTAAAGCAAAGGAAAGCTGAAGGAAGACGGTGAGCTGGTTTCACTTCGCGACTGCTTTGGTTGGTGGCAGAATTGCCCCTCCCAGGTGTGGTCACTAAATGAAGAACACCCCCCCCCCGGTAAAGAAATGGCCAAGGAAAAGGCAGCAGATGGCCCCATGGGTGCCCTTTCTCCCATCTAGGCCAGTAATAAACTAATTAAGCTGCACTCATTTATCTGCTTGACTCCAGGCATTGTGCCTGATCCATCCCTGGAGGTTTTGAAGAAGCGACCAGACAGCCACTTGTCTGAAATGGTATTGGGACTCCTGCTAGAGCAGGGGGGTGGACTAGATGACCTCTAGGGTCCCTCCTTACTTCGCTATGCTGTTAATTTCATGCTTTTCCCTGCCAGAAAAGTGATTTTTGCACGTCCACGGAGAAGCCACCAGTGATCGTTTCTTGCAAAGGCCGTGCTGAGTCACTGAGGGTACCTCCTTCGCCAAAGGGTGGGGGGGCAGACCGGGCCCCCACCCCACCTCTCTCCCCCACAGGTGTGCCCTGGTGGGGAGTGACTCATTGCTTTTGACCTGCCGAGGACCTTGGGGAAAAGCCAGCCAGAGCTCCCTGGTCAGAGCAACACGTGGGAACCATCGTGTCAAAGAGCTTTGGTGTACCCTTCAGGGCAGCAGCTCATGTCATCCCACGGGGTTCGGAGCATCCTGCTCGGATCAGGACATCCCAGCAGGACCAACGTGGGGGGAGCATCTCCCTCCTCCTTCCGCCCCATGTTTGCCGCTGGAGCGAAGGTGTCGGAGGCCAGCGTCAAAATCCAAAGCCGTCATGTTGATAAACATTGGCCGCTGAGCTCCTAGTGGGAAAAACTCCCACACCGAGACCTTGAAAAGCACACGGTGTTTCTAGAAGGCGCTCCGTTTCCAAGTTGGTGCTCAGAACAGGAACGGGGTAGAATAACAACCTGGACTCGACTATCTAAGAATCTCTTGGCTCCTGAACAAGGCATGTTTTGAACAAGGCAGAAGGCCTGCCCACCTGGGCCATGAGATTTGAACTCGCGGCCGAGTTCTCCCATCACGCTTAGCCAAGGCTTTGGCCCCTCTTGCCCTGGGAGACCCAACACGCTAAGTCATAAATCACGATTCACTGGGCTCTCTCTTGATTGCAACTGCCCTTGCTAAGTGGTTACTAAGTGAGTTTCACCTTTTTCCCAATGGATGAGTGAAGCCTGAACATGAGTGTGGTCGTTAAGCAGATCTGGATGCCTCCCACATTGCCTTTGCTTGTCGGGAGCCAGCTGGGAAGGTCACGAACGGTGCTCCTATGACCCTGGGACATCACAACCGTCATAAATAAATAAATAAATGTCCATTGCCAAATGTCCAAATTTGGAGCACGCGGCCATTGAGATCGCGGAAAATGCAAGCGCTGGTTGTAACTCATGGTTTCCCAGGGCTGTTGCAACCTTGAGCAGTCACTAAACAAGCAATTGTAAATCAAGGATCACCCCAGTCCACACCACAAAGGCCGGGTGTATGCGATACGCAAGTGGAAACCTACCAACCATGTTCCGACCCAGCCAAGGTAACAGCTGAGTCAGAGGAATGAAGAGAAATATTTCATCCCCTCGCAAATCATGAAGGCCCCAAATCAGCCTCTCTTGGAAAGGGGACAAGGACAAAAATGTGGATTTTTTTTCAGACCATAGGAAGGACAAGCAAGGTTTGGCTTGTTTGGAGACCAAGGGATTAGGTTTGTGTGGCCACAGCCCTGTGCGATGAAGCCCTCCAGGCTGCAAAGGATGAAGCTCCTTGGGATCCCATTGGCCATGGGCTTGGAACAGAACTGAATAACTAGTGAAGTCCTACACTTAGGCAAGAAAAACCCAAAGGACCCATATAGACTGGGCGAAACCAGCCTCAATAGCAGGAACTGGGAAAGGGATCTCAGAGTCTTAGTGGACAACCAGCTAAACAGGAGCCAGCCATGTGCAGCAGCAGCCAAAAAAGCTGACACAACCCTAAGTTGCATTAACAGAGGGATACAATCGAGATCAAGTGAGGTACTAAGACCACTCCATAAAGCCTTAGTAAGGCCATACCTGGAGTCCTGCATACAGTTTTGGTCACCACACTATAAAAAAGATGTTCAGACTCTAGAAAGAGGGCAGAGAAGAGCAACCAGGATGATGAGGGGACTGGAGGCTAAAACATACAATGGACGGTTGCAGGAACTGGGCCTGGCTTGTCCATGAAGAGAAGGACCAGGGGAGACAGGAGAGCATCTTCCAATATTTGAGGGGCTGCCCCAGAGAGGGGGAGGGGGTCAGGCTATTTTCTAAAGCGCCTGTAAGCCACACAGGGAATAATGGAAACTGAGCAAGGGGAGATTCAACCTGGAAATAAGGATAAATTTCCTGACAGTGGGAACAATCAACCAATGGAACAGAAGTTGCCTTCAGAAGTTGTGGGAGCTTCATCCCTGGAAGCTTTCGGGAAGAGATTCAAGAACAGAGCTGGGAGGGACCTTGGAGGTCTTCTAGTCCAACCCTCTGGCTAAGTAGGAGAACTTATCCCATTCTGAACAAATGGCTCTCCAATCTCTTCTTCTGAAGGCAACTCGTTCCACTGATGAATCGTTCAGCTGGGAAGTTTCTCCTTAGTTCTCGGTTGGTCCTTGGATGATTCGCCCCGCCCCCTTTTGACGGTGTTCATTTCCTCCCCCCCTCCCCAATTTCACCCTCATGTTCATCCTTCTCTTCTCTGCTTGGTTACAAAGGCAACGCACTCGATGTTCCAGCCTGATCCTCGGTTGAAATTATCACCCCCTGGTTAGCTGGCAGCGACGCCACTTCTTCAGAACACGGTGTTTAGAAACAGGACCCCACTGTATTTCAAAATCCTGGGGGGCAGGGGGGGGGGAAAGAAAAGCAGGGCTGGTTTTTGTTCCCTCTGGTGGTAGAGACCGAAGCATTAGCAGGTTGTACAGCTGTCCCCAGAAAGCGAGTGCCATTCTAACACCTCAGGCTGGCTTTAAAAGAGGGCAGGATTAGAAGGCAAATGTCAGCGGTAACCAGAGACAGCCTGAAGTCTGCACATAACTGTGAAATATAGGCCACAGAGAACAGGGAGGCCAGCTGTTGAGCTCCAAAACACCAAAGCAGATGTTCTGGTCTCAACATTGGCTTGGTTGTTGTCTTTTTGAGGACTCAAGAATTCAAGATGTTCTTGTGGGCTTTTCAAGCCAGGAAGGTCAAGCTTTTCCCTCTACAAGAAGTCGTGGGTTGCTGCATCACTGGAGAGTTTCAAGAAGAGAGTTTCATTCAGAATCCTATTGGGTCTCTAGCTAGAGCAGGTTAGGTTGGACGAGAGCAGGGGTCTCCAACCTTGGCAACTTTAAGGCTGGTGGACTTCTGGGAGTTGAAGTTTTAATGGATGAGCATTCTGGGAGTTGAAGTCCACCAGCCTTGAAGTTGCCAAGGTTGGAGACCTCTGGACTAGAAGTCCTCCAAGATCCCTTCCCACCCTATTATTCTAAGTTCTCCTTCCCTTCCAATATGAAGTCTCTTAGAAGGAGATACTTCCCAGAAAATTCTGATTTATGAACATATCTGGAGAATTGTTCCTTGTGGTGTTCTTCTGAGATCATATGGTGACTTGGCTGAAAATTATCCAGCCTGTTTCACACCCCAGGGTAAACCTTGGCATGCTTAAACCACCATGGTTTATGGTGGAACCAACTTGCTGGTCACCCAAGGTACAAAGACACCAGCAATGTTTACCAACAGCCATCCTAAGGCCAAACAAACCATATTATGACTGATACATGAATTGAGGTATAAAAGATGTCACTAAGTGTTGAGATCTTGGGAATGTGAATAGGTTTGATTCCCTCTGTTTAGGACCAAGGTTATTATTTTGGTTTTAAATGCAAATGGTAGCTCCTTCAAATCATCCCCAGCCTATGAGAAAGAATCCACACTTTGTAATAAATGGCACTTTGTTTTGCAAATGAGTTAAGCCAAATGGTTTGCTAACCTTTTAAAGAGTTGCTTCAACAGTCAGATGGGTAGCATATAAATGGATTGAATAAATCAGAATGCTTTTTTTAAAGCACCAAGTTGGGTTTTGTTGCAAAGGAAGATCTAATCAAAAGAAACCAGCCCAAAATTTATCAAGAAAAGAACCAAGCTCAGAGAGCATCAAAGACCCCATAGTCCTCCTCCTCCTCGAACTTGCCTAGTTGGGTCATGAAATGTCCACAAGAAAACCTCCCAACCTCATAGAGCACCAAGGACCTCGATTCAACCCTGAGCTACAAATATTCTTCTGGATTGAAACCAAATCACAAATTATAGCCCGGGGAGCGAATCCAGCATTAACTGAGTCAGATCAGAACCCGTTTCCCCATCTTTCCAGGCATTTCGCTGTTTATTTATTTCCTGTGAGCTGGATCGCACCCTCCCCCTCCCCCCACATGGATCCATTTATTTGCTTGGTGTGAGAAATGTTTGCTCGCCCTGAATCGGGTGACTCTTAGTTTATGTGGAAAAGCAAATACTGGCCCAGGTTCAGAAGAGGCCAGGCAAATAATTGATTGGACCAGATGGAGAGAGGGGAGGAAAAAGAGAGAGAGAGAGAGAGAGAGAGAAATCAGGGAACTGCGGGCCTTTCTGCAAAGGGCAGAGGGCGTCTTTTGCAACGTCCACAAAACAGGAAGAAAACACCGATAAGAGTTACTAGCAAAACACTTCTATCACTGTCAGCGTAGAGCAGGCAAGGATTCTGCATTCTGCAAACGAATGAACGGGGCCATGGCGCCTCTGGGAGCAAGAGGGAAGCGCATTGCAGCTCTTCTGCAGAAACCCAGGCAGGAAACATTCGGAGGACACGACGAAGGGGAGCAGCGAAGACCCCACCCCTGACTCTGTGTATAAACAGGGGGGTTTATCCACGCGCACGTCTTTATAACAGATAACAGATAATCAGAGTTGGAAGGGACCTTGTAGGTTATCTAGTCCACCACCACCCTGTCCAAGATTCGTTATTATAGATTCGGTAGAGCTGCAGTACAGCTAGTCCTTGCACTTACGACTGTCCCTTGAGCGACTGTTTGAAATAAGGCATTGGAAAAAGGGGACTTGAGACCGGTCCTCGCACTTACAACAGTTCCAGCATTCCCAGGGCCACGTGACCAAAATTTAGACCCTTGGCAACACTTGGGTTCATATTTATGACACTTGTAGCATCCCGGGGAGGGGGTGTCACGGGCACGCGATCCCCTTTTGCAACCTTCTCACAAGCAGAGTGAATGGGGGGGAGGGGGAGCCGGATTAGCTTAATGACCGTGTGACCAATTTAACAACTGCAGGGATTCTCTGAACAAACCTGGCAAGAAAAGTCATAAAATGGGGGCCGCGGGAGGGAAAGTCACTTAACAAATTTCCCACTTCACAACAAAAACGTGGTCATCTTTCACCTTTCCCCCAAACCCACCATTCTCGGTCAATCCTGGTTCAGTGCTTGCAGCTTGACAGGAATCAGGGAAAAACCAGCCTCTCCACCTGCCGATTGGCCAAAGCAGGTCGGATCTGATACCGACTATCCAGGCTCCAATTAATCTGCACCCACCAGGCAGAAATTCAAACACAACCATTTCTTAAATCAACAACAAGTAGAGTTCAACACAGCTTTGCCCCGGGCCTTTCAGCCTGCTGCTCTCCCCTCCCACTGAGCCTCCATTCATAAATGTCATTGAGCTGCTTAATTAAGTCCCCAGAGAATGTTATGTTGTCTCTCTCTCTCTCTCTCTCTCTCTCTCTCTCTTTTAAAGGATTATTTGCAGGGGATGCGCTCTGGGAAAAGGCCAGCATTGAGTAGATCACAGAGAGGACAACTGGAGACCAGAAGTTGGGGTGCAGAGGCAGAAACTTGTGCAAAGCTGTAAGATATTTTAATGGAAAGGGGGCACCCCTCTCTATCGGGTAGAACTCAGACCGCCCATATTTGCTTCAGCCCTGAAACCGATTGCAACCGATGCTTTACAGGCAGGGCCAGAGGTTCAATTTCTAGTCCTTGGCATCCCAGAACCTGAGATATTTGCATTTCCAAGTTCTTGGTTTTGCCATTGTTACCTGCCTTCCCTCTTGTTCTGGTTTGTGTGTGTGTGTGTAAAAAAACCCCACAAACTCTGTGGCTGCTTTAAGACTAATGCTCCGCCTTTAAAGTGACACTGGCATTGTATGCTGTAAAGTTTGGCAATGTCATCTTGGGGGTCTCTGGAAGCTGTTTAAAAAGGGGGGCTGGGCAATGCTCTGAGTCCAGCTTGCTCAACACCCCTGCTTTACAAAACACATGTGAGCCAAGAGTTACTAAACTTCACTACAGCAGTAAATCTATGGGTTTTATCCTGCTTTATGTACAGTAAGGAAGCACTTCCTAGGTTTGATCTGAATCTTCTGCCATGCCAAATTAAATATCCCCAAAATTATTTTGTTAGAAGGGAAGGAAAAGTGCAAGTCAGGTGATCTTTAAAAAATGGCCATGAACAAGCTAAACGTTGGACTTTTTGAAAGAAGATTTAACCACATATCTGTTGCTGGAAATAATGCTCAAACACTCTCACACGTTGAAGGAAATAAGATTAACATTGCCTCACTGGGCTGAATCTGAGGGTGAGAAATGAGACTTTAGCCTGGCACTCTGACAAATCAGCCATCAATGGGCACATAAGACATTAATAGCATCTATGATTAGATTAATTAGTAATTAATACATTAAATAAGGAGATTACAAATGATGAAATAAAATGTATATATGTATAACAAAGCTAAGTTGGATGTGTTGTGTTGTATTATCATAATTAAAAATAAAAATAAAAAACAACATCAATGGCTCAATCAAGGAACTGCCAAAAAAGCCAACAGCGAACAAGGAATCAAAGAATCTCATTGCCACCAATACTGACAGGTCAAGCCATTAGGCTATAAATTGACGGCAAACATCACTCCTTACTAGCTCTGATGATGTTACCTAGTTTGGTAAAGAAACATCTGCAAGAAAACAAGCAAGCTCAGAGAGCACCAAGGGCCCCTCAAACCAAGACTTTTATTTGCACAAACACAACTTAGTAGGTCTGAAGGTGTGTATTCATCAGCCTGTTCGTTTCTTTGGGGGCCAAGACACCAGACTGTGGGTTTTGAGTTCTGCTAAGAATGGTCAAGAGAAGACGAGCAAGGACAGAGTCCACCAGAATTTTCTTTCTGTTGAAAAACCCATGCCACAAAAAGAGGAATTCAGAGTTGCGTGGAGAAAATATTATTTGAGTGGTCAAGCTACACAGATCAACCTTCCTTTGGGGCAGGGCAACCTAGTGGACATTAACATTTCCTCTGCGCAAGAAGTTACATTTTCTGCCAAGGAGCACAAAACAAGATGCTGAGGTTCTCAAGGGAAGGCTGAGCAAGAATTTTCAGCAAGGATTAGGTCTGACCAAGAGTAAGGAAGCTGAAACTGGCCTGGTCTGCTTCTGTCGATAGAGCAATTCTCAATCAATTATTTTTGTTTTTAGCACCTAGGCAACATTTAGCAAACTTCGGACAAGCTTCTTGCCTCTTCTGGTTTTGCAGAATATCATGAACAGCTTGAGATTGATGTGAATTGGAGAGATCTACCCTTTTGATATTTTTTAAAAGCCTCCTTTCTGGCCCATCTCTAGCACCTTACAATGTTTATCCTGCCCTCCAAAGGATGATCGGCAAGGTCTCTATTGAGTCATAGTTGCTGCACGCATTAACCGAGTCCTGTGTTCACACATTATACTTCTCCCTGATAACTTTTAACCGAGTTTATTCAATTTGCCTGATTTTCTGGGTTCACACAGAGCCCGTTCCCCAAGTTAACCCATTTCCTGAGTTCACACAGTACAATTAACCAAAGGAGCTAGTTTTCTAGGACATTTGTGTACTTATCCACTCTAAACTAGTCCGTCCTGTGCTTTACAAAATGCCTGTTGGCATCTCTAATTCTTAGAAACAGATTCTGGCCTGTGCCCAAACAATGGCAGGCACAATTCAATCATGTTAATACGCCCTATTTGTTCGATTTTAGGCTTCGGCGTATCCAGACTTGAACATTAAAACTGGCAGAGACAACAGGACAATGGGGTGATATAACCAATAAAACACCGCTGCTGTCCATGTTTAGAAAAAAAGGATTGCATTATTTGGAAACAATCCTCTTGAAAACTAATTAGAACAGCTGCTGCTATGTCTTTTTCCTACAAAAAAAAGAAAAAAAAGTTGTCCCTTTTGCTTCTGGCAATTGTTCTTTATACATACACTCACACACAAGATACTTTTAGGTAGGATGGGCTTGGCTGGTGCAGATCAGCTGACCAGAGCTCCAGTGACCCAAAGGAAGGTGACTCTGCTCAACTTACCTGTCTTGGGCTTATGAAATGGGGAGAAAAGGGGATGAGTCCACTTTAGCCATCCTTTAGATCAGGGTCCTTGGCCATTTTTAACACAGGTGGGCTTCAATTCCCAGAATTCCTCAGTAAGTCTTATTGTTGCCAAGGTTGGGCAGCCCTGGTTTAGACAACAACTTAGAGCTGCATCGTGTTTTGATGGAGACAAGAGGCAGAGTGGACAATGGCAGCAAAGTAACAGATTAACAGATTAAGAAAGCTGGAAGGGACCTTATAAGTCATCTAGTCCAACCCCCTGCCCAAGTAGGAGACCCTGCACCATTTCTGACAGAGGGCAGTCCAGTCTCTTCCTGAAAGCTTCCAGGAATGAAGCTCCTGCAACTTCTGAAGGCAACTTCTGTTCCATGGGTTGGTTGTTCTCACTGTCAGAAAAAAATATCCTTATTTTCAGGTGGAATCTCTCCTTGGTCAGTTTCCATCGATTGTTCCTTGTCTGGCCTTCAGGTGCTTTAGAAAATAGCTTGACCCCCCCCCTCCTCTCTGTGGTAGCCCCTCAAATATTGGAAGATGCTATCCTGTCTCTCCTGGTCCTTCTCTTCACTAGACTAGCCAGGCCCAGTTCCTGCAACTGTTAATCGTATGTTTTCGCCTCCAGTGGAGGCTAAACAGTAGAAACTGGGTTTCCTCCAGTTGAGCCAAAATAGTATTTCTTTGTGGTTTAGGGTTGAGCATAACATTGTAGGACTAAGAATTGTTCTCCATCCCAAACAGCTGAATTGCGTCAGATTTAGGGATGGTTTTCATTTATAAAACAGTTTATAAAGTGAGTTGGCATTTATATCTGACATGGGCAATATACTTTGTTCTGGGCACTAGGCTGCCTTTTGCCTGTGGCTGGTTTACTGGTGGCAGGAGGAAAATTGAAAGATATGTCATTTCCATTTAAATGGAAAGAAAATGACCCAATTCCTCTCCATTCATGTATAAAATAAGTAGAATTTGGGATCAACTTTTGAAGGGTTTCAAGTCCACTCTGAAAGCTTAGGGACACCAAATTTCACATTGCCAGTTTACAAGCCATAGACAGGGGAAAAAATAGGTTAGACTGTACAATTGGTGGCCGCAGAGGCCAAGAACAAACGTTTAAAAATGGAGCAGTCATTCTTGTAAACAAAATGTGAATCATGCTTCTTTTAAAGCTAGGGTAAAGAGAGATAAAACAGAAAAATAGAGATAAAAATGGGACTGTCTTTGTGGACAGTTCAAGAAAGACAACAGATTCTTTTTCCTTCCAGAAAATTCCTCTTCATGATAAAAGAACAAATTTAAACCCATTACTGTAACTCAGATTGACAGTCTGTTAATGGTTGCCTGAATAATGCAGCGTATTTCTGCTTGTTCAGTTGTTATGGGTACAGCATACATGAGAAGTGGCTGTAGAAAAGGACTCTAAATATAAATATTCCTTTGCAAGAAAGATCATTATGAATAATAGGGATCAGAAAGTAAGACAGGCAGCAGACAATATGGAACCAGCTGAAAGAAGGAATGCATACCAATAAACTTTCTTGGAGATTATGGTGCTTCTCTTTTGAAATCTATTTTGAAATGGTATTTTGTCTGCAAGGTACTTCAGTTGCAACTATTATGGACACAGTGAAAAATAAGGACATAAAATCCTTGTGACGTACCGCCCTAATGTGCTTTGTCTCATAGCGAGTCCAACATGACGGTTAAACCATCTCTTCTCCAGCTCCTGCTGGGCCAGGTAAGTCAAACTTAGCTAGGACAGGACATAAGGGAGAGAGGGAGATGGAAGGAATTTATATAATTCTCAGAAGTTGGTATCTGGAGATCGTTTGGAAAAAACTGGAAAACAATGGGAGGTGAAAGGAATTCACAATCTTTTTGTGATAGCCGGGAGAAGGAAAAAAGGATAGTAATGGAGAACAAAGAGAAAGGAATTTATAACACCCTAGGACATAAAGAGAAAATCTTGCGAAAGGGCTTAGTTCACCTGATGGCTTTCCATTCTTCGATCTTCAAAGGATTTCAGAGGTGCCACCAGTTTCTCAAATGAAGGTGCCAGGTCTTCAGACAGACACAAAGGGAGCACTTTTCATGGGTGAAGAATCCAGGCCATCGCAGAAGCGGCCTACATATCTGAGAATCCGTTCATCAGATGTTCACTTCAGTGAAGAACAGCTGTTTTTGGAGCCTCAGGGGAAGTTTGGGGAGATGAACTTCGTGAATGAGGGTGAAAAATGGGTGACAAAACTCTTGCACTAGTCAAGCAATGGGAAAAATACTGCTGTTTTTTTGTTCCTTTTCCAGAAATGAACACTTGAGATTAACGAACCGTACCGCTGAATCTGATCTATTCCTACATATCTGAATAAAACTCACAGCAGCTAAAGCAACACTTTGGGGCTTATGGATATCCGTAGGGATATGCTTTCAATATCTAGCATTCTCTGCAACACCACAGAAACTAAATCACAGTTGCTTTGGCTGCAGAAGTCCACCAACATTGTTGAGAAAATACACAATCTGGGGTGAGGTCCAGAAGCCAGGAAGGTGCTTTCAGAAGTCAAGACATCATAGCACATAGAGTGATAGCAATAAATGGGGTCTATCTGAAACCTCCAAACTGAAAAAGTCATCTGATGCAGCTTTTGAAGGGATGCACTATTTCAGCTGAGGGACAATGGAGGAGATACAATGCAAATACTGTTTTCTACCAAATTCTGGAGAACTTGGATTTTAATCTTCTTCCTGACATCACTGGTTATCCAGAGATAATCTTCCATTTTCATTTAAAGAGCAATGTTTGTTCAAAATTTGCCACAAACTACATTCCCTTCTAGCAGATTGATGATATTACCTAGCTGGGTCATGAAACGTCGGCAAGAAAACAACCAAGCCTCAGAGAGCATCAATTACACCTCGTGCTTAAGCATGTCAGATCAAGCCTTCCTAAAACCACGCTAATCTTGGTTTGGGATCAACATGGTTAGGGTTTGTTTATGGCTTTGCATATCTGAATAATCTCAGCCCTTTGGTGACAACCTTAAGATTCTAAGGCATGGCGCTAATCCGGAAAATGGATGAATTCAATTCCCAGTTGCATGTCTGTTGCATGACTACAGATGCTGCACGATCACAGGTGGTCCATGCCTCCCCGCTGAAGCATCCAATTCCTTTCCCCCCACAAATACCGGCAAGCAGCATGAGCACCTATGCACCCTCGTGGCTTTGTTCTCCTGTCAAGGAATGTGTACACTCCGTGCTTTTACATTGTTTCAATCTCTCTCTTTGTACATGTCCTACACATGGTTGTACCTACATAAACCACTCTTGCCTGGGCCACCTTTTTTGATGCTCTCCAGCCTATAATCAGAACATCCAGAATTACGTAGCTAATGGAAAGGGCATTCAAAAGCACCCTTGCTGTGCCTGGCTTGGCCTTGTGCTTGTGAAGTCTTTCCTTTCGGAGTTGGGCGTTCCCATCAAACATAAACAAAAAAAGGAGGGAGCTGTTTGTGTATTTTGTGTATTTGTCGAGGAGTTGGAGGAACGTGATAGAAGTCCAGCTGAAGTTCTCTCATCCTGTCCAATTGTCCCATCTTGGAGCCACCAGCAGGCCGGCTCTCTGTGTCCAAGCAATCCCAGCATTGGGGAGGTCTTTGCAACTGGTGTCGTGGCCTTATTCACACTTCGGTGCTTTGCGGTAGATCTCTTCGGTGAAAGGCCTAGGAGAGGGAGATGGGAGATGGGGTGAGGGAACAGCAGGCACCAGAGTTTGGTGGGAAGGGGAACAAGAAAAGAGTGGTGAATACTCCCAGGTCCCACTCCCCTCGCCATGTCTTCTTCATCCTGCCTAGATCAAGGTTCTCAACCATAGCAACTTTAAGCTGTGTGGACTTCCACTCCCAGCATTCCCCAGTTGACATCCAAGCAGCTTCAAGTTGCTGAAGTTGAGAAATGCTGCCCTATATTCTTCCTTTTTTCCACGGGCAAAGAGTTCATCATACCTGAAAAAGAACAAATGGTAAGGCAGGAAGATCTCCACCCCTGTCCTCCTTCTCTAATGTCCTGTGAGAAAACTATGCAAGAAAAATTGTAAGCAGAAAAAAAAAAAGGTTCCATTTGTCAGTGGAGGGAACTCATAAGTACCAACCCATTGAACCTCTCACCTCAATTTATCATGCTGAGAGGAAGGTGGACCTCCAGGTGTAAAGTTCTTGTGGATCTTGTTCTCCATTCTCTACCAAAAACCCTTCGAGTGAATGCTTGGAACCTTCTTCCATAAAAACCATAGAAAGTCACCATTTATGCTTTAAATACCTACGGAGATTCTCAGTCATCCAGGTCATGGTTGGCCCAAAGGTGCTTTTTGAAAGACAACTGGCCTTTCTTTTTCCTTGAAGATCTTTCACTTCTTGGATGAGAAGCAAAATGTCTTCAAGGAGAAACAAAGTCTTTTGAAAAAGCATCTCTGGGATTTTTCCTTCAGGCAACGGCTTTCTAGCACAACCTGCTTTCTATCCATAACCATCTCTTTTGTTGGACTAGTGTACCTAGGATGCTAGAAGGACTATCAGCTGGAAACAGAGTGTAGGTGGCTTGTTTTGGCCTGGTGATTTAGAATAGAATAGAGCTGGAAGGGACCTTGGAGGTCTTCTAGTCCAAGCCCCTGCTCAAGCAGGAGACCCTATACTATTTCAGATAAGTGATTGTCCAATCTCTTCTTAAAAACCTCCAGTGATGGAGCATCCATGATTTCTGAAGGCAACTTCTGGTTAACTGTCCTCACTGTTAGCAAGTTTCTCCTTAGTTCTAGGTTGCTTCTCTCTTTGATTAGTTAGACTGATGTTCTGCTATTGAGCAATGTCAATGAGATCTCTCTGGCCTTTGATCAGTGAGAAGTTATTGATCAATTGAGCTTGATTAAAAGGCAGAACCCCTAGTGTAACTAAACCCAAGTTCAGGGCTGAACAAGGCTGAACACGCTTAGCATCCTAGAACATAAACAGTAAACAATACAATGGACACAGCTTGTCCCACTCTTCAGGTTGATGGCATTTAGCCGGCATGCAAGGAAAGACACAGAGGGTAGCTACTTCAAGGCCCTGCATGTGCTCAGAAGAACCCAAGGTAAACCTCCCCTTCCTTTTATGAATCACTTCTGAATGAATGACCTGGAAATATCCATAACTGTTAGCATACGATTAACGCAGCTGGAGAGGCTTATTCCAGGTACATGTGGGTAAATTCATCAACACGTCAATGAAACTTGCAAAACACAAGGTTTCTTGGAACAGTTGGACCACACATTGTTATATATGTTATAAATGTTCTCTCTGGTGGGTTGTTCCCATCAGGAGTTTCAATTGAACAAATGAAACATCAGCTCCAGGTTGGCCCAACCCAGCTCCATCTGTCAGTCAAACTCTGAAAAACAACCTCAGGTGTTGACATTGGAATGGCCTTAATTCTCCAAAGTTCTAGAATTCCTCGGTCTCACTGACCCAAAGCATGTTTATCATTTCATAGGAGAAAAATCCAAACATGGGTCTGAACCTATTGAGCTGGAAGGTCTGTTACGGCAGATTAAGAATGACTTTCTTCTCACATAGGTTGAATCAGAATCAGAATAGAGCTGGAAGGGACCTTGGAGGTCTTCTAGTCCAACCCCCTGTTCAATCAGGAGATCCCATACCATTGCAGACAAGTGACTGTCTTTTCTTAAAAGCCTCCAGTGATGAAGCACCTTCAACTTCTCGAGTCAAGCTGTTCCACTGGTTAACTGTCCTCACAGGAAGTTTCTCCTCAATTCCAGGTTGCTTCTCTCCTTGATTAGTTTCCCTCCATTGTTTCTTGTCCTGCCTTCTGGTGCTTTGGAGAATAAATCGACCCCCTCTTCTTTGGGGCAGCCCCTCAAATACTGGAATGGTGCTATCACATCCCCCCTTAGTTCTTCTTTTCTCTAGACTAGCCAAACCCAAATCCTCCAACCGTTCATTGTAAGTTTTTGCCTCCAGGCCTACAATCCTCTCAGTTGCCCTTCTTTGCAACTTTTTCCAAAGTCTCAACATCTTTTTTTGTAATGGGGTGACCAAAACTGGATGCAGTATTCCAGGCGTGGCCACCACATTACAAAACAGTATTCTGAGAGCAGGAGATGGCAACCTCTTTTCTAAGTAAGATGTTCCTCACTACAACTTGTATCAACCCCAGCCTGCATGTCCAAGGATGAAGGTTATGGATATATGCCAGAGAAAACATCCAGAGAAGAATGGTAGATTTGATGACCAGGGCAGATAATACCAAACCACCACTCTGAATCATCTTTATATTACATCTGCCAGGAAAACACAGCAAGTAGGTTAACTGAAGGCAGGGAGGAGGGGGAAAACACACAATCCTCTTTCTCATGATGAAATCACGCCTCATTATTTTTTCCATCCTGCATGGAGGCAACTCACCCTTCGTACAGCAGAGCAACTGTGTAGCACAGAGCCACCACCACGGTTAGGACGAGGCCCACTGGGCTGGCGTTCCTGATTGGAAAAGGCAGAAGAAGAGAACAAAAGTTGGGAAGATAAGAGAAGGCTGAGTCAGTAAGAGAGACACTGAGGTCCCCCTTCCTCCCCAATTCCCAGGCACTGGGAATTAGGTCACCCGGTCAAAAAGTTGCTGGCACAAAAAGAAAAACATTCAAAATAATAATAATAATAATAATAATAATAATAATAATAATAATAATAA
>BLBF01000067.1:12120700-12130819 GCA_015471245.1 Laticauda colubrina
AAAGAAAGAAAGAAAGAAAGAAAGAAAGAAAGAAAGAAAGAAAGAAAAAGAAACCACTGCCCTCCTCGTCATTTGATCTTGGCCAGAGTTTCTGTCAACTCCAATGAACGTTTGAATGTTTTTCGATGGGGCAACTTCTCTATTTACTTTTCCGATTGCCTGTTTTGTCTCTTTCACCTCCTGCGGCGCTCAACTTCTTGGGCCCCTTTGAAGCGGGCTGAGTCAGGGAGATCTCGGGGTTTTCTTCGGGGGGGGGGAGAAGACTCCCCCCCCCCCCCCGGGCAAGGGAGGTTTGAACGACAAATGTGGGGGGGGGGGGAGGTAACCGAAGGGAGGGGGCGCTCCGAGATCCAGGGAGACTTTTTTTTAACATTGTTGCAAAGGGGGGGGGGAGGAAATAACATCCTTTCAGGGGAAAAAAACCAAACAAACAAAAGCCGAGCAATGCAGTGGAGTCGATGCTGGGGTTTGTTTGTTTTGCTTTGCATGCACACCTCCCCCCCCCCCGGAAAAAGCCCCCCGCCCCCACTTCTTCCCCGCAGACCCCTTGCTCCTCCTGGAAGTAGCGCAAACGCCAGGCTGGTTTGCTTTAGGGCTCGGCTTGGACTCTGACTCCCCCACCCCCCACCCCAGGCGGATTTGCAAGGCATGGACCCCCCGCCCCCGGCTTTCCTCTGTCCACACACCCGGAGCCTTGCAAAGATGGGAAGCGCGCCGGTACCTTGCTATAATCCACATTATTGAGTCCTCCGCAGCAATCCAAGGGAAAAGGCATGCAACACCCCCCCCCCCACCCCCCACCCTTAGAAGCGGTTTAGCAACGCCTGGTTCCTTTGGGGGGGGTGTCCCTCCCCGCCCCCAGCCCAGCAACTCACCCCTCCCTCCACCCCATGGAAGCAATGCCCCTCGACAAAAAGCTGCTCTAACTTCCGGACGACTCGTTGCAAAAAAAATAATCATTAAAAATAAAAATAAAATAAAATGTACCGCAAAGGAGGCTGGGAAATTGAGTCCGCATCCCCCTCCCCGAGGATTGAAGCGCTGCGCTCGGTATGGTGTCTAGCAGGAACTACAACCCCCAGAAGGCTGCGCGAAGCGGGCTGTTCGAGCCCGGGGGTGAGGGTGCGGCTTTCTTTAAAACTAAGCACCCCCAACCTCTCGAAGTGCCACCCCCTCCGAAGGTTTGGAGTCGTTTTGCATCCATTCCAGCTTTGTACACGCGTTAAGGAGGCTTTACACGTGCTCTGAGGTCCGAAGCGTGAAGCTCGCTTTGCCTGCACTGCATAAGCTGAAGCAGTTGCGGGAAACGCTTGCAATCCGTCTTTTTTCTCTGGTTCTTTTCCAGGCTTTGCTCTTCGGGGACATTCAGCAGGTACTGTTTCGCAAGTTCACCTCTGTGACGCGTGTATTTGGTAACCTGCAGGCACCGTTTCCTGCATCCACTCAGATACAGCCAAAAACTGCATCTGACCTGCACCTCTAGCACCATTCGCACATATCCAGCTTATCGAAAGGCCAAAGAGCTGCATTCACACAACTTTGATCAGCTCAAAATGTTTGCTATTTTCATGGTTCATAGCATGTTGTACAAATCTGGACCTTTTGAACCCTAATTTCTAACTGCAGGTAAACCTGACCCCGAAGATGAGTTAGTAGTAACCCTAGTTACTACTAGCCCAGGATTTGATGAATATTGGTAGGGAGAAGCCCCTTCAAGCTACTTGCATTAACTTAAGAGAGCCAGAGAAGACCCCCTTCTCACTCTAACATGATCTGGGTTCACACATTCAGCTAAACCACTGCTTTAATTGGCGGGGCACAAACCCTGATTTGCAAACCGCCGCGGGCCCAGCTCGTGAAATGTGGACGCTGAAACCAAAGAGGGCTTTCTTTGTAAAACGTCTGAATTGGGTGCCTGAGACACAGCCGTGCAACTCCTGAATCCACAAAAATTCTGAGCCAGATTCATCCAACTCACTAAGCTCCTTTTCTCCCCCTTCCTCGAAACCCAAAGTTAAAATTAACTACGATTAGCATTGGGGAGGTGGAGGTGAGGGTTTTTTGGAGGGGACGGCACAGAGAGAAAGAGACAAGAAAACCTGGACTGTGAGCCAGGAGCTCCTTTTGTGCCATGCTGGAGATCTAAGGACCGAGTTGGTGGGAACATAGCTGGGAAAGTTAAACACCCCCAGCCCAAATAAAAGTGAAGGGAAAAAATAGAAACAGCAACAGCAGAAGAAAAGCAAGGAGGGAGGCAAAGGAAATCTCAGCTGCTGGCACTGACCTTCCTGGGATTATTCCGTTGTGGGGATGTGGCAGCCTGGGAGGAAGAAAGACAGAGAAACCAGAGTTTCAATCCAGCTACTTCAAAGGGCAGGATTGGACTTTGCCCCACAGATTTCCAAAACGGAGAAATAGGCTGGTGCCTGGCACGTTGGCAGAGCCGGCCAATTTTTCTTTGCCAGGCACTGGAGGGGCTTCTGCCAATGGGGAAGAACGAGGGCAGTGGGTTTCTCATGGGAACTTGGCATTGCTAAAAAAAGGAAGGTGGGCAGTCCTGTCAACTTACCCCTGGACGTTCCTAGGACGTTCCTAGACCAGTTGCGTTTCCTTGGCCGGGATTAGCACACAGGAGGACGGTCCTGGCTTTTGTTCCCTGAGGGTGGGAGCAGGTGGGAGGTGAACACATTGTAACTGGGTTTAGATGCTGCCCAAGGAAGCAGCGTAACAGACATGCATGAGTTTCCTTTTAAAAAGTTTCTCCTGGCTGCTATTAGATCTTAATTCTATTCTATTGTACTCTAGTCTAGTTTATTGTGAATTCTATTATTCTAGTCTAGACCAGGGCTCCCCAAACTAGGCAACTTTAAGACTTGTGGACTTCAATTCCCAAGTTTCAACTCCCAAACTCCAAGCTTGGCTGGCTGGAGAATTCTGGGAGTTGAAGTCCACAAATCTTAAAGTTGCCTAGTTTGGAGACCTTGACTATTCTGTTCTGTTCTGTTCTATACCTACCCTACCCTGCATATGCCACGTTTCTTATTTTTACAACTATCTCAAGTTGGAGAACATATCTGGCGCTCATCCTTCCTCTGATTTTCCTCACACCAACAACATTGTGAGGTGGGTTGGGCTCAGAGAGAGCGGCTCGCTCAAGGTCACCCATGTTTGTGGCTAAAGCAGGATTTGAACTCAGGGTCTCCACCTGCTTTCCCATCCGGTGCATTAACCACTAGGCCATACTGGCTCTCCCAGGTATCTTTTGCAGGACACAACCTGTTTCCAGACAAAGCTTGCCTGAAGTTCAGAATGGACGTCTCCACTGGTCTACCAGGAGTCTCCAAATTTGGCAACTTTAAGACTTGTGGACTTCAACTCCCAGAGTTCCTCAGGGTGAGGAACTCTGGGAATTGAAGTCCACAAGTCTTAAAAGTTGCCAAGGTTAGAGACCCTGTTGTTGTCGAACAACCCCTGGCTCAGGAGGAAGCCCTATATACAATTTCAGACTGTCAACAAAGTCTAAGAGAGGCATCAACAACCTGGAGACCATCTTCTTGGAGGGGATTAGAACCCAGGACCCAGAAAAATTACGTTTGCTCTGGAGCACCTTGGTCCAGTGGCTCACTTCTGGGTGTGCCCGGCCTATGCCAGGCGAGTCAGCACCATCATCTCTCCAGTTGGTGGGCATGCAAGGGTAGCGCTGTAAGCTTGGGTGTTATTTTTAAGAGGGTTATTTTTAGCCTGCACCTGTTCCTCCAAATAGACAAGAAGCTGGTCTAAAAATAGCCTCACTGGCAGAGGCAGGAAGCTGTGTTGAGAGTCTCCAGGCAGAGTCCGGTGCCTTTGGGTGCCTGGTTTAATTTATGTGCCATAAATCTGCGCTGGACAGAATGGGGCTTTCTGCCCGGCTGCTGAATCAGGCAAATTGGAGGTTTCTACTTGCAAAGGGCAGTGGGGAGGGGAGAAAGAAGGGGGGAGGGCTCAGCAGCGACTTTTCAGCCTGGCTCCCTGGCAAGATGGAGGGAGGAGGAGTAAGGAGGAGAGGTTGTGCAAAGTGTGTTTCGTCTGGTTTCGCTTTGAGGTGTGAACCCGGCCAGCAGGACTGGCCAGGTGTGGTTTCTAGCTGGAGTGAGACATGAATCCTTCCAATTTCAGGCTTATTCAACCAACCATAGTTTAAAACAATCCAGGGTTGATATAGTGCATGAACCCAGGATGAGTGTTAGTGCAGGCAAACCCGATTTTACCATGATTATCACTGTTGTTAAGTGAGTCACCCATACACACACCCCTACATAATCTGTGTACATGCCCATCGAGTCCAATCTCTGCTTCTTTGCCTTTAACCATTCAGGAAATGGCTTTGATCCTCTGCATGGCTCCTCTGGAAGGAGAGCCTGCCTGGTTTCTGCCTCTGGCCCTTTCCCCTCCCTCATTTCCTGCTCTTTGGAGCCGAAGCCTCCAGCCCCCTTTTCCCCTCGGCTTGGATTTTGGTCCAAAGCCTAACCTCGGCTGCCCTCTACCGCTCCACAAATGCTTTCTACTCCAGAGCCTGAAGCACGCTGATGGATCCAGCCGGGGCAAGAATAACAGAACAGGGTTGGAAGGGACCTCGAAGGTCTTCTAGCCCAACCCCCTACTTGAGATATTATCCCATTCTGGACAAATGGTTGCCTAATTTCTTCTTAAAAACTTCCACTTCTTAAAAGGTATCCACAACCTTTAGAGTCAATTCGTTCCACCGATTGTTCTCATTGTCAGGCAATGTCTCCTTAGTTCTAAGTTGCTTCTCTCCTTGATTAGTTTCCATCCGTTGCTTCTTGTCCCGCCTTTGGGTGATTTGACCCCCTCTTTTATGGGGCATCCCCTCAAAAATGGGCAGACTGCTATCCTGTCCCTTGTAGTCCTTTTCTTTTCCCTGGACTAGGACAATTCCCGCAGTTGTTCTTCATATGTCCAGCCTCCAAATCATCTTTGTTGCTCTATGTTTCACTTCATCATCTCATATTGAGTCATTTGTGATGAGGACCGGTCCATCGATTCACCCAATTGTGGGTCATCTTCAACTACGACTCCCAGCAGCACCCCCAAGCCACAAGGGCACTGGACTGGCAGAGACAGGCTAAAGTTCTACTGACCCATTAATGGTTAACTCGCCAGCCTGCTTGCCTTTCTCCTCTCCCCCTCTAATCCATTAAGGTCCTTAAGTGACGGCTAATAAAATGTAATTGTATTTTAAAATAATTCAATACACTACACTAATTTATCCCAATTAAGCTGTAGCAACTTGGTGCAGATCCACTTAATGCAGGAGTGGGCAACTCTCTGGGGTTGAGTGCTCCCACTATTTTTTCAAATGATTGACAGGGAGAGGGAGAAAGGGCCACTGCCCCCTTTTAATGACCCCCTTAGCTATTATTCTTAAAGGATCTGGGAGGGCAGTAGATGAACTGAAGAATCCAGAAATGCGAGCTTTGGCTTTTGCAAAAAGCCTGGACAGTCCTTTGTCCACAACGCGATAGGATCTCCTGCTTGAGCAGTGAGTTGGACTAGATAGAAGATCTCCAAGAAGAGCAACCAGGATGATGAGGGGACTGGAGACTAAAACATACGATGAACGGTTGCAGGAACTGGGCCTGGCTAGTCTAGGGAAGAGAAGAACCAGGGGAGACAGGAGAGCAGCCTTCCAATATTTGAAGGGCTGCCATAGAGACAGGAGGGCATCAACCTGTTTTCCAAGGCACCCGAAGGCCAGAAAAGGAATAATGGATGGGAACTGATCAAGGAGAGATTCAACCTGGAAATAAGGAGAAACT
Source organism: Laticauda colubrina (assembly GCA_015471245.1). Lineage (NCBI taxonomy): Eukaryota > Metazoa > Chordata > Lepidosauria > Squamata > Elapidae > Laticauda > Laticauda colubrina. The sequence continues at coordinate 12,126,517 of BLBF01000067.1, forward strand.
TTCTGACAGGGAGAACAATCAACCCAGGGAACAGAAGTTGCCCTCGGAAGTTGTGGGAGCTTCATCCCTGGAGGCTTTCAAGAAGAGACTGGACTCCCATCTGTCAGAAACGGTGTAGGGTCTCCTGCTTGGGTGGTGGGGTTGGACTAGATGACCTACAAGGTCCCTTCCAACTCTGTCTCTTTCAACCCTATTAAATGGCCCTCCCTATTTATTCATGTTGGTCCATTACCTGTAACCAAATAGAACCAGGACCAAACTGGTGGCTGGTTGGACAAGCATTCTAACCCCTTTGGAGTCCAATAAGCGAGAGAAGGTTGATCTAGGCAGATTCTTCAACCTACCAGGGTGTTTCACTTCCAGAGGAAATTTATGTCCAGGTCCTATCATGGTGCTTCATCTCCATCCCATCAGTGCTTCATCTCCAAGGTTGCTACCCAGAACCTCAAAATCCTGTTTTCTTGGCCCATTTGCAGTTTGGGTTCCAAAGACCTCTTTGTGTCTTTCCTGAGTTTGGTCATGAAAGAGGAATCCTGGATGTTCACCTGTTGTCTCCTCTTCATGACTCTCACCACCTAGGGAAGAGCTGCCCCACCTTGGCAACTTCCAAGACTTGTGGAGTTCAACTCCCAGAATTTCCCAGTTCCCAGGAGAACTGGCTGGGGAATTCTGGGAGCTGAAGTCCATAAGCTCTAGAGTTTCAAGCTTTAGGACAGCCCTGTCCTAAAAGCAGGCGGTGGCTGGGCACATGTAGGACCCCATCCTTGGCAGATGAGGGAATATCCTCCAAAGCTCGTTGGGGCTTGGGCTATCTACGAAGGCACGAAGCCCATGGCTTTGTATGCTGCATGAAGGTGACACTTCATGACTTCCTGCTCAAAGTAACCACCTCTTCTCATGCCTTGTTTAGCAGAACTGATCCACGGCCTTCGGTGCAGAAGTTGTGCCAACGCTGGCATTCACGTGGCTTTGGAGGCCACACAACAGCCTCCAAACCCCTTTGTGAGCCTCAGTGTGGCTGTGTCCTGAGCATTTTTCAGCAGATGCAGCCCACGAGAAGCCCTGGGCATGTTCGGTTCCGAGGCCCATCCATGCACAGCCTCTTTCTCAGCCCCACGGCTGGCTTTGCGGGCCCCCAGTTGCAGAGATGGGAGAGGAGATCAGGAGGAGCCGTCGGCCTCTGCGGCTTGGCGCAAGACAAGCCCTCCCTTTTCCTCGCTTCACTTATCAGCCATGGCTTAGCAGACCGACAGCATGGGGTGGGAAGTGTTTTATCTCCTTGGCCAAACCACAGCATCCCTAAAGCAGTTCTGATTTGCTGTTACTATGGCGACACGGCTGGGTTTATCAGGGCTGAATTTGTAGTTGTTTAAGTGCTGAGCAAAAGGGATGTAGGAGGGACTGGCTCCCAGCAGTTACCGGGGAAAGAAAGCCAACCAGCTTTTTTCAGAAAGCCTTGCACTGGGTCTTGGTCCCAAAGGATGCCTGGGAAGCCTCCCCCTTCCTCCTACAGTCCCCAAAATAAGAACAAAGGGGGCTGGGAATGGGGGACCAGAGAGCTCCAGAGCAACAGAGGGTTATAAATCCCCCCCCCCCCAGATTGCAATTGAAAGGGTCTTGCACCACGGCTGTTGTTCTCCAAAGATGTTGCGCAGTGGTTGGGCATAACGGAGGCCCCCAAATATCTGGGAGGATCAGATTAGGAAAGGCTGTACAGATGAGATGCTCTGACCCCAGGATACTCCCACCTCTAAAAGTCACTCCTTGAGGTCTTTGGCTGTTAATTTTCCCTGCCTTTAATCTTCAGGGCAGGGTATCCAGACAAGCAAGGAGGATTCCTGTAAAATTAAAAAGAGCCAAATGTGGCACAATGGAATAACAGAATAACAGAGTTGGAAGGGACCTTGGAGGTCTTCTAGTCCAACCCCCTGCTTGGGCAGGAATGGGGAGCAGGAATGGGTGCAAGCACCATCCCACAATGACCGAGCAAGCAAAAAGGCTGCCAACACAAGAGGTTTTGATCTCATTGTGGGAGTTTGCAAGAAAAAGGATTTGATGGAAGGCGGTGAAGGCAGCTGAGGGGAGGGGGTGGCTGACCCTAGGGGTAACCTTTGCATTTTGTAGGGAGAGGGATGGGATGGTGACATGAAAACAACTCTGCATTTCTTCTGTCAAATCCCTGTGCTCCATCCTCTTCATTTCCAAGAAAACCAAGATTTTTAACTATGGGCAGAAAGAGGAAAAAAATACTTTACCGTACTCCAAGTAAGGAATTAGCAATTCAATGGTTTTTTTTTTTTTTTTTTTTGAGATCAAGAAACAATAAGCACGGACAATTGCCAATGACTGTTACATGTAATTCAAGTTCTTGGCAAACTTTGATCACAGAAGATGCAAGAGGAAAGTTAACTCTTGCATTTAGATTCAGGGGCTGGGTTTTTTTTTAATGTATTAGTTCAGCTTCTGTATCAGTTTATTTATTCATTCTTCCATTCATTCATTTACTTATATGTTGAAATTCATTTTTTTTTAATTATTTCTGCTTAGATGTGGGAATGTATTAGCTCAACTTGCAATTTTCTTAAGGTTACTAAAGTGTTTGTGACTGAACCCTTCTTCATTCAATGGGCCTCTTATTCTAGTGTTAAAATCTGCTGGAAAAGGTTTTTGTTTTGTTGCCTTCCCCTCCGTCCTCTTGCAGAGAAGCTGGGGGCATTATCGTCTCCGCAGAATTTGGCAGCAGATCAAATTCCCACAAAAGCTGCTAAAGTTGCAGAAAGTGGGCCAGCGAGGCTGTCATAAATTTCTCCTCCTCCTTCTCCCAGGAACATCTGGCTTGGAGAATCAGGATGTCCTCTGGAATCGGCCAATAAATAAGTGTTTGGCCTTTATAAAGGCCAGCAGGACAGAGTATCGATACTGATATACAATTCATCTTGGCAGGAGAGTTACAGCATTCAACAGATTGGAACAGAAAAGTCCAAGTGTTTGGAATGTGGCAGGAAGAAAAGAAAATTAAAACTCGGGCAGTTCAAGGTACTTTTGTCATTTAATTCTGACCTGGAAAGTGGAAGGAAGAGTCCTTGGTGCTCTCTCCGCTTGGTTGTTTTCTTCAGACGTTTTATGACCCAACTAGGAAACATCATCAGTGCTAGAAGGGAGAGGGGTTTGTGGAGAAAAGGAAGAGGAGGAAGAGGAAGAAAGAGGAAAAGGACTGTGGGGTCCTTGGTGCTCTTTGAACTTTTCTTGCAGACGTTTCATTATCCAACTAGGTAACATCATCCATGCCAGTGCAGCAAAGGAATTTGAATTGTCCCACGATTGCATCATCTGTGGTGTTTGCACAGATGTGACTTGGAGAGCATTGCCATAAGCCAGAAAAGTTACCCCAGAGGCATCTTCAGGTAGAACTTCAAGGACATCAGAGGAACCAGCCTCATACTACCTCTAGTTTTTGGTGCCTGGCATGGAGATCTGCAGGCCCAACTCTGAACTTCTATACTTGGTTTTCTTTGCTCCTAGCCCGATGCCTCCTCCCTTCTTTCTCGACTTATCCCCCACCCGTCCTTCCCACCACCAAGACCGCAACTTGCAGGTGCAAAATACAGCAGGCTAAGAAGGCAGCAGGTGTGTCCTGGCCAGAGGTGGGATTCAGCCGATTCTGAGCAGTTCTGGAGAAGCGGCTCGCGGGAACTTGGCGAAGTTCATCTCTTCTCTACCTCCCGTTGAGCCCCAGCTGATGGGCCGGGTCTCCTTTGGTTGCCCTGCCCAGGAGAAGGGAGCTGGGAAGCAGGCTAGGGGGTGGGGAGGGAAGGGGGATTCTGCACTCTCGCCTTCCCCTGCCACGCCCGTCGGAACAAAAAACTGAATCCCGCCGCTGCTGGAGACCCCAAGACCCGACTTGCAGGTGCAAGACACAGGCGGCGGCGGCGGGGGGGGGGGGGCGCAGGTGAGTCCTGGGCCTCGTCTCGGAGCTTCTGGCCAAGCGGCCACAGGAAGTGGCCCAGCCGAGGCACCAGCGCCGCCGCCGCCCGCAGCCTTCCCGGCCCCCGGCCTTCTTTCGGCAAGGCAGCCCGGCGGCGGCGGGCCGGTCCTCGGGGCAGCGGCGCCGTCGGACGGGCGCTCCGGCAGGGGCCGCTGTTGGGCTGGGCTGCGGCGTGGCTCTCCCGGGGGAAGCCCGCGCGCGTCTCCGCCCGCGCTAAGCTCCGCAGGGCTCCGCTCCGCCGCCGGGCAGACGATGGGCAGGCCGGGCCGAGCCGCGGGGGCGGAGGGCGCGGGGCCGGGGCGCCGCCGCCGCCGCCGC
>BLBF01000067.1:12131219-12151962 GCA_015471245.1 Laticauda colubrina
CTCCTCCGCCCTCGGCCCGCATCCGCGGCGCCAGACAGCGCCCCGAGCCAGCCGAGCGCGCGCCCGCTGGATGGGCACGGCGGGCGGGCGGCTCCGGCTCCGGCTCCGGCGGGCGGCGGCGGCTGGCGGTCCCCGCTGAGCGGCGCGTCGGCCCAGCGCTGAAGGCGAAGGCAGGTAAGGGAGGCGCGGGGCCCGCCGGGCATCTCGGGGGGGTCTCCGGGCGGGCCGGGCCGGGGGCGGCGGAGAACAAAGGAGGCGAAGCGCCCGGGTGGGGAGCGGGGCGGGCTTGCCCAAGGACTCCAGCCCCCCCGTCCTGCCCGGCCAAGCGAAGCCACGCTGGACTGAAGGGAGCAGCCTCGCCCGACTGCCCCGGCCCGGCCGTCCCGGGCTGCCTCGCTCGGGTCCCCCCGCCGGGCGGGCTCCGCCGTGGGCCGGCGAGCCAGGCCGCCCCGGAGGCTTTGGGGCAGGGACGGCGAGGATTCCGGCCGCCTGTGGCTGCTCGGGGCGAGCCGGAGCCGGAGGGCTGCCAAAGCCGCGCCTGGGTCCGGCCCGGCTCCGCTTTGCGTCCTCCCGGGCGGGGCGAAGGGCTGGGAGGGGCTCAGCCTCCCTCCTTGGCAGAGCCGCCTTTGGAGACCTTTCGGCCTTCGGCCTCCCGAGGGGTGAGCGCGAGGAACGGGCACCGGGGAAGCGGGGGGGGGGGGGGGGCTCTTCTTTCCCGCCTTGAGGTCGAAGGAAGGGGAGGCAGCGAATTGATGGGCAGTTTGGCCAGAGTCGGAACTTCCCTCTGCCTTTCCCCCAAAGGGCTCTCCAAACCCCTCCCCACAGTATTGCAGTGCAGACCAGTTCAGTCCCCTCCTGCAGAGAGCGGGTTTGGGCCAGAAATGGATCGCCTTGACGAAGGTCGTCAGATCCTCGGGAGGTCGAGACCCTTGGAGAAACCTGGAAAGTTTTGTATTTTCTATCTTGGGCATCAAGCATGGTTTGTGATCCTGGCTCTTCCGCTCCCGAGCCTCCTTTTTGGGAGGTTTGGCACAGGGCATATATTTTTCTGGACATCAGCAGTGTCAGGTTTCTCTGCACTCTGTCTGTGTCCCAAACCCACTTTTGCACGGAGAAAGATGATGGCCTTGAATCTCAAAGTACTGTGGAAGATTGATCTTCTGTGGAACAGACCCTGGTGCTTTTAGATGGCTCAGTGATTTGATTTAAGATAAAAACAGTGAGAAGAGAATGGAAAAATGAGCTGTTGGGGAGCGAAGTTGCTTTTTTTGTGTGGAGATCCTGGACCTGGATTTTCACCTGGAATCCTGGTCTTCAAATGCGCACCCCAAAATGGGTTTTTTAAAAAAATGAGTTCAAAAGGGGAGATTCTTATCCGTGTGGTCAGGAATGAGGATAACCGCATTTAATTCATTGTTGTTCTTCTTAGAGTCAATTAACTCGTGTTTTTCTCCTGACCCTGTCCATTTTTTACTCTGTTCACTTCTTCGTCTTCTGTAAACCCACACAGAGATAAAATCGTAGAATCGTGAGGCATGGAAGGACCTTGAAGGTCTTCTAGTCCATCCCCCTGGCAAATGAATTTCTTGGTTTGAAAAAAATACTTTCCCACATTAGATGCATGAGTGTTTACATCTTTTTAACACTCCTAAACTGGTTTGTCGGAGTGCTGAACTGTTCTGAATTATGGCAGAATAGCCAAGGATTAGACCTCAACTCATCTCAGGTAGACCCTAACTCATCAAAACCTTCCTTTTCCAGTGTTGCCACCTTACACTTCTAACATTTGCTGATTTCTGGTATTAATCCGACTTCATGCCTCAGCTTGTGACGAGGGAAGCATCTTCCTAACTTTATCCGTAAAGTTTTAAGATGGGCAAAGCAAGACAAAGCAGCTTACACCTGGATACAAAGTTTTTTCTGATAAACATCTGTTTTTAAGTCAGGTGTCTTACAGGTAGTCTTTGACCTACAACCACAACTGGCCCCCAAATTTCTGTTCCTAAATGAAACTTTTATTAATTAAATTTTGTCCCTTTCTTGCCACACTTGTGAAGCGAGTCCCCCACAGTTGTTAAGTTAGTAACTACGGTTCTTGAACTAATCTAGCTTACCTGTTGACCTTATTGGTCAAAAGGTTGCAAAAGCTTGACCCCAGGACACTGCAACCGTCATAAATATGAGTCAATATGGCCAAGCCTCTGAATTTTGATCACATAGCCCTGGGGAGGCCACAATAGGTTGTAAGTGTGAAAAATGGTCATCAGTTTTTTCCACTCTGTTGTAACTTTGAATGCTATTGCACATCAAGGATCCATAGCAATGGGTTTGTGTCTACAGACCAATGTCTGTACTTCCTTGGAATTATCGCATAATCATCAAGGAAAGTTGAAATACTTTGGTTTCTTTGTTTCCTTTGTGGTGGCAGTTTGCGTTTTGTTTTAGAATAGGACCTTGCTTGGCTTATGCTTCTGTTCCGGTGCATTGAAGCCTGGTTTAGCAGACGTTCTAGCGATGGCCTCCTGCATGATGGGCTTGATGGTAGTAAATCTGGCTTCGCCTTAATCATGCATGTCTTTTTTTTGGTGGATGGTTTCCTATTCTGCGATTAGGCAGAATTGTAGTGGGCTTGGTGAAAACACTGGGAAACAATAGGAGGTGGTGTTCCCTGAATGCTGTAAAAATAAATAAATAAAATAAAATAGAAAACACGAGAATGCTGTGTTGAGGTTTGTACCACCCTGGTGAAAATCTCTCGGTCTAGTCTAATTATTTTAAACAGCCTTGCAAAAAATCAGATTTTCCTCTGGCACAGGGGCAGGAAATTGGTTGCAATTGTCCAGCTGCTTGTGGTAGGATTGTCATCTGCTATTGGCAAGGATCTGTTTTCAAGATTGCTTCAAAGTCCCTGAAACAGAAGCTTTGGAAAGATTAGTCTGAAAACTTCTGGATTGGCCTCAGATATTTTATTACCCAACTGAAGGGCAAATAATATCTTTTAATTTCCTCCCAGTTTTGAGTGAAAGCAGCTACATGTTTCTTCTCGACTGGGGACAGGACAAACTTTTTCAGGAGGAGGCTGGGCAGTCAGAGGAGGACCCAGGCGCATCCCCTCTCCATCCTTGGGCATGCAGGGAGGAGAGGATAAGGGAGAGACGTGGTCTACTGGGGAGGAGAGGGCCTTGATCCTCTTCATGGGCTGCAGCTGTGACAACTGAATAAGAGTATGGAGCTGCGTACTGGCGAACGCTGGAAACAAAGTGTGTAAATATCTCGAGTTTATAGTTCCTGTCTGAGTTTGGCGTCCTTCCCAGTGTGTGTTATCTGTGGGCATCCTTCTTTGTGTAACTGTGTGGGAGTTTTTTTTTGTCTTCCATCAAAGATATTCGGAGCTTGGAAGCAAAGTGAAGGAATAAAAGAGGCTTCACCTGTTTTCTGTGACTGTGTTTGTTTTGTATCCCACCCTGGGTCATCACATGCAAGGACTATGGTGGAGAGACCCGAATGGTAAAGACAACAAGTCCCAGCAGGCAGTGTGGGGTCTGGAGTCCAACATCTGCCCCTGGTGCTGAAATCCAGATGACTTAGTGCCTCTTGGGACTTGTAGTCTTCTCCATTTGGGGGCTCCTCAGGAAGGTCGCGAGGGTTTAGCACCTCAGAGGAGGTGCTATAAGCAGAGCTGGGCTGCTGGGGGTTCGCAGGCATTTGGGAGACCCTCTAGCTAAGATTCTGGAGAACCCCCCAATCCCACTCCTGGCTGGCCCCACCTACCGGTCCCCTCCCCTTCCAGAAGTCCCCACATGGCCCGTTTTGGATGCAGTTATGTGCAGGGCCCCTGCAGAGGCTCAGGGAGGGTGAAAAATAGACCTCCCAGAAGTTTGGGAAGGCCAGACATGGGCCCGATTTCAACTTCCAGAAAGGCTCTGGAGCCCGGGGAGGGCAAAAACATCCCCCTCCACTGTGGTGCAGGAGGCCGACTAGGCCACGCCCACCATGGCCATGCCCACCCAGCAACTGGGCAGAGGACCTGTCGGTTTTTGAAGCCCACCCCTGACTAGAAGACCCAGTCTGGGGGAGTTGGGAGAGGCAAGGCCCCTCTGGCCGTGCCTGGTTTGCTAAAGGCTAGCCGCCTTCTCCGCCATTTGCAAGGTGACTCACTCTCCACAAGACCCAGAAGCTCAGAAGATGCTCTCCAAAGCGTTGGAGATCTGAGGATGTGCTTATGAAAGGCGTCACGGACGGTCTCCTCTTTCTTCCGAAGTCCACCGCTGGGAAAGGACAACAGGGAGAGAACAGGAGCAGAAAGAAGCTCTCTCTCTCTCTTTTTTAATAATTAAAAGGAAAGCGGTGGAGGAGTGGGGGTTACATTATCCCTCTGAGAAGAGCCAAGAAGGCCTGAAACCAACACCGTGAAACGTCAATAAAGGAAGACTTCTGTGGCTTTCTCTTTTCTCCCAGCCATCCACCCATCCCTCGGCAGAATTAATGGAATACATTTTTTTTTTTTTGGTCTTTCATGCCAGACTTCTGGAGGGGCTGGAAGGGCAGGAGAAGGGTAGGCCATCCACCATTCTCCAGGGGATGGTCTTCCAGAGACAGGAGGAGTCTCTCAAGGGTCTTTCAAGGAAGAAGTCAAGGCCGAGGGTCAAGAGTCCAGTGTTGAGAAGGATTGGACATCAAGGACCTGGGGGTGGGCTAGCTGCTTGGACTCACAGAAGAACGTTTCCTGGTTTTCCAAGGTCCCCTTGAACCCCAAACCTCTTCACAGCACAAGCAGGCAGGAGAAGCATATGTAGCAGTGGTAGGATTCAAATTTTTTTACTACCGGTTCTGTGGCTTGGCTCAATGGGAGGAGGAGAATAGATGGGGTTGGTGGGGCCAGTCAGAGATGGGGTTGGCCGGTTCTCCGAACTAATCAACATTTCCACTACCGGTTCTCCAGAACTGGTCAGAGCCGGCTGATTATCACCTCTGGTATCCAGGCAGTCCTCAACTTATGATCACAATCGGGGCCCAATGTTATTGTCGCTAAGTGAAACACTTGTGAAGCGAATACAACCTTTCTGGTTGCAGTGGTTGAGTGAATCCCTGTAGTTCTTAATTTAGTCTCCCAGTCGTTAAGTGAATCTGGTTTCCCCATGGATTTTACTAGTCAAGAAGGTTACAAAAGGGGATCTTGTGACCCCTGGGACACTGTGACCATCATAAATGTGAACCAGTTGCCAAGCGCCTCAATTTTGATCATGCGGCTTCAAGGAGGCTACAATGGTCATAAGTGTGAAAATGGATGTAAGTCACTTTTTCCAGTCCATGGTAACTTCTGACAGTCACTAAATGAACTGTAGTAAGTCAAGGACTACCTGCAATAGATCCATCATTTTTTAAATTTCTTTCGGTTTCTAGACTGTGCCGAAGAGGCAAGTTAATTTTGAATATCAAATAAAAGCGGAAGAGAGGCTGGCATATTCAGCCGTAGAAAATGGCTGCCGTGGAAACGCTTACCCCAAATCTGTGAGCCATTGCCAGTCTTCTTAACCTCCTTCACCACCTCCTTTCTGGAGGTAGAACTGCCTGGAAGGTTCTCAAGGGATAAGCACCTTCTCACAGGTATTTGGACTTCGACTTCAAATTGTATATGTGAGCCATTCCTCTTCCTTGAACCCATGGACCAAAGGAAAGCAATCTGGAGAAACTGTGCGTATTTTATGCTATTTGCAAATCAGTAGAAACGTCTCCCTTGAGCCCCAAGTCAACACTCCAGAGGACTTTGTGGACTTCATGGCTATTTTTCTTGGCCAGAATTTTCTTGGCCAGAGGTGGTTTGGTCACTTCTTCCCAGTAGCGTCAACCATCTTGACAAGCATCGCAAAGAAGGCTTCAGTTGCACCATCCGTCATGGACACTATCTTGATTTTTTTTCTGGCCATGTTCTGTCACCTCCCCAAGAGGTTGCAAGTAGGCGGCCCACCTCTGATCTGGCTAGAGTTCTTCTTTTTTGGTATCTTCTATTATTGGAGCATTTCCAAGCTGGAGAGACTTCAAAGATTGAATGAGTTCTCCTTCGGCTCCTTCCTCTGCGAGGCCAGGCCTTCGATCTTGAGCTTTGAGGAGCCCTACTACTACGAGCTGTGAGGGAGATGTGCTACGTCATTCCTTCCCAAGCTGAGCAAGGAGGAGAGGAAGGAATGTGAAGTTGGGAGCTTAGCCAGAGGTTCCCTCTTTAACCCCTGCCTGGGATTGCAGCCTGGAGGCTTCCTTTCGACTGAAAAGCAGCAGGTCAGAAGGGAAGAGGGGAGGCACTTAGAGGGGTGGGTGGGTGCCAGGAGCACCTCATCCTCGAAGGAGCTGATGGGAAGAGGACAGTGGTGGCATACTGCCGGTTCGTCCTGGTTCAAGTGAACCGGTAGTGAAAATCATGACCGGTTCAGGTAAACCAGTGGTAAAAAAAAACAATCCGGTGTCAGCTGAGAGGATAAAAGAAGCGACAAACGGGTGGCAGGCTCACTCCTAGATTTTCAATTCTTCCTCCTCTCAGCTGATTGGTGTATAGGGGGGTTGTGCATGCATGTGCAATCACCTCCCCCCAAACCGGTAGCCACCAAGCTAGGAACTCACTACTGGAAGAGGAGGAGGAGGAGGGGAGGGGAGGAGGAGGAGGAGCAGGAGGAAGGGAGAACCAACCCTCCTGGGTTCAGAGATGGAGATTAAGTAGCATGAGCATTGAGCTGGCTTCAGGCTAAGAGCAGGATGGAGAGAAGGAGAGAAGAAAAGGGAAGGAAGTGTGAGAAAAGCCACAGGGAGGAGAAAGTGGAAGCCACCAAAACACCTTTTGGCCCTTGGCCATCTCCACAAAAATCCAACATAGTCCACCTCTCGCCACCGGAGTCCTTATCTTGCAGAAACAGAACCAATCAGCCTGCAGGAAGCCTCTGCGGAGAGGGAAAGGGGGAGCCCCATCTTTGACTCACAAAGAAACAACAACAAAATCACCCCCCCCTTTTTTTTTAAACGCACAAAATGTACACACGAAATTAAAAGGTGGCAGCTGCCCGGCTGGCACTTGGCTCTCGACACGTCCCTCCTCCCCCCTTGTGGGGAGGGTGTCTCTGGCGTGCCACCATGGCTCCTGCCACACCGGGGAGAAGTTTGGAGGGCAGAAAATGCTTCTGGCGGACCTGCAACCTGACTTCTTGCGCTACGTTGAGCCCCAAGTCACACACACACCCTGAAGCCATTGGACGTGAAACCTTCAGCCTTTGGGGTGAATGCTGTGGGCTGAGACCCTTGTTGCCTCCCTTCTAGTCCTTGTCAAAGCTCTGGATCCCTTCCATCCTTCCTTTCCGAGTCAGAGGATTGCACAGTTTTGGCAACTCGGAGAAGGACACGCAGCCAGGCTGGATGTGCACTGCTGGTTCCCTCACCGTCCAAATAGATGTTCTGTCAGCTGGCAGCCAAAGTGGGAAAGAAGGTTTTGTTTTTTCCTGAATCCCAAGCTGCTGGATTACATTCACATGACCCTCTCCCCTCCTTTTTCCTCTTGAGAAGCTTCCATTCTTCTTACAGATCCTGAAGAGCCAGTCCCAGAATCCCACAGGCAAACGGAGCTAAATTCCCTCTCTAAATTCCTTCATTCCCATTTGTCATCCTTCTTCCACTTGGAGGGTAGCCTGGACCCACCTACCCAATTTCTGCAAACGGGCTGAGATTAATTATCATCTTAACTTCCACATTCAGGAAGTTTGTCCAGGCTGTAGCATATCAACTCGTAACAAATGTGTAACAGCTGGCTGCCTTAATGCTCAGACAAGTGGGATGCAATGGTGACATGCTCCCGGTTTGGACTGGTTCAGCCGAACTGGTAGTAAAAAAAAGCCTCCCACGGTCAGCTGAGAGGAAGAAAGCAGAGAAAAGCCCAGGATCGGCCCTCCCACTGAGCCCTGCACTTTTCTCTTCTTTCTCCTCTCAGCTGATTGGCACTGCTGGTGTGTGGAAAGCTGTGCATGCACGTTAGGTGCATGTGCATTAGGTGATCACTGATATACGATCACTGAACCGGGAGTGGAACAGGTAGGATCTCACTGCTGGTGGGATGCCATCCTGAGACAGCTGGATTTGGGCAGCCGAGAACACCTGGTTCTAGCTTGCCCTTCTGGATGCCAGGCGCTATTTTTGGTACCTACCACCAACGTCTCTGTAAGTTTAGGCCAGTGTTTTTCAAACTGGGCCATTTGAAGATGTGTGGACTTCAACTCCTAGAATTCCCCAGCCAGTTTGTAACATGTAAGCAAATAACGAACTGAATTATTCTGGCTGAATTGTTCCATGTCGTTCTTGGGCTTAGCGTGACGGGAGCTGAAGCCTCTTCTGCTCCACTGCAGCCTCCAGGTACTGGGTCAAGACATTGACAGCTTCACCTGTGCCATTTGGGCTAACCTGTAATGCTAGGTATCCACAGCATACAAGAGTTAACTATGTCCATGCCTGCTGGCTGGCTGGGGAATTCTGCGGGTTGAAGAGTCCACTCGAGACTGGGGGATTCTGGGAGTTGGAGTCCATCCAAGCAGGCTGAGGGATTCTGAGACCTGAAGTCCACCTAACCAGACTGGGGGATTCTGGGGGCTGTAGTCCACACAACTTAAAATGGCCAGGGCCCCTGGTTTTTAGCCACTCAGAAAGACAGTCTCTCCTTCCAGTGGAACTCTTCAACCATTTTGCTGGGGGGGGGGGGGACTCCTCCCCTCCTCCAAGCCACTCCCCCTAGCTGAGTCTGTGAGTCTCTATTCTTCTTCATTTAATCTTTATTGCTCCCCTCCAACTCCCCCCTCTCCCCAGTAGAAGCTCCAAAGCTGGTTGGGAGAATGAGTCACACTGAGCGTGTAAACAAAGCTTTTCTGCGGTGAGTGAGAGGGATGGTGCCTAACCTTTCCATTGCCCATCGACAGCTTGAGGCAGCTTCTCGTTTGCCCGGTTCCTTCTTGGAGCTGTCTGGCTGCCAGCCTTCTTGGCTGCGGCTCAGGCGCCTCCAGCTAGGCCTGTGCAGGCAGCTTCTGCTGGCGGGGGGGGAGGTTTGGCACGGACCCTGGCAGTCAACGCGGTAGGGAAGGAGGGGGCACGCAGGGCATGGAAGCAGGGCATCCTGGCCAATCAGGTGGGGCAGCTGCCCAGTTGTGGTTTGTACCTGGCTGCTGGCAAAGCTTGCTGCATCCTTCCCTTCCTTTGCCACTGGAGCAGGAAGGCATAGGTGGGCATTATGGCAGCCCTCCATGCCTCCTTCATTCCTCAGCAGCTGGCCCCTCCCTTTAGGTGACCTCAGCCCAGCTACCTCCTTCTCTTGAGACACCCCTTTCGAAAAAGCCCCTCCCTACCTCCGCACCTCCCACTCCCACCTCCCCCTGCTCCCTTCCCTAACCTCAGGGAGTGATCCTTTGCCAGTGCTGGCATCAAAGCTCCACCTTGCCCTCCTTGCAAAGGTGTGGCCCAGGTGCGCCTGGGGCTCTCTCCTTCCCCCTCTCTGCAACCCCCCAGTAAGCTGACCTCCCCCCCCACCTGCCATTGGAAGGTGCGGCCAGGGTGCCTTGAAATGCGAGCTGCGGCAGACGGTTAATCATCTCCCTTAACAGGTTTATTTGCTCGTTAAACATTTAAGACTTGTTTCGCTTTATCAATTGCAGGGAGGTCCTAGTGCAAAGATTTATGTGGCACGCCGCAGCAGGAAGGGGGGGTTGTTCTGGCTGCCCTGGTTTTGGCTTGCTTGAAAATGGGGAGGAGGGGGCCGCTTCAGCCGACCTGGCAAGGCCAGGAAAGAGGTGGGTGTTATTGCTCTTCTCTCCCACCTGTCCCTCCATCCAGCCTCTCTCTTTCTGTGCATCATTTAAAAAAACACCCCATTCAGAGCCTTGAGATTGGTAAGCACCTGCTTTCCCCCCTCCCCTTTGCAAAGAGCTCCTCTTCCTGCAAGGAAGCCCACCCACCCCTAACCGATGCAGGGGGGAGATGGGAAGGCTTCTTTCTCTGAGTGGCCTGCTGGAGTCCAAGTAGAGGGGCAAGCTGCAGACCATCCCGTGGGTTTAAATAAAGCCCCCCTCTCCTTCCATCAGCATGACAGCTGGGGAATTCTGGGAGCTGAAGTTCAGATGTCTTAAAGATGCCAGGGTTGAGCAACAATGACCTAAACCAGGGGAGTCCAATCTTGGTCACTTTAAGACTTGTGGACTTCAACTTTCAGAATTGGACTTCAGTTCCCAGAATCCCACACTTTCAGAGTTGGACTGAAACTCCCAGAATTCCCCAGCTAGCCATGCTGGTTGGGGAATTCTCAGAGTTGAAGTCCACAAGTCTTAAAGTCCCCCAGAACCTCATTTCCCATAAGAGGACCCCTTCCCAGGATGGAAGAAGGAAAAGGGCATGTTCTGCTTTCTCAACCAAACTGGGGACTTGCCAAGTTCTGAATCGGTTCCAGAAATATGGTGCAGTCTAAGGATTGGGGGAGGGGGGTGGAGAAACCCCCTCCCCACAGCTTCTGCAGATCAGCCTCGTGTTGTATCCCTAATGCAAGAGAAAGTCCTGGTTTTTGCATCGCCCCGTCAGCCTCTCTTGGCAAGTCAAGGCTGGTAGGCCTTCAAGGGCTTCCTGTCTAGCACGGCGGGCTGGGAGGGTTTGGCAGAGCCACCCAACTCTTTGTTGTTCGCTCCACCCAAACGTGTCTGGATCTGGAGGAATCTGGCTCCCTCTTCCAGACCCTGGTAGACAGCAAGACGGACGATGACAGCTGGACAATGGCTCTTCCCCGCAGCTGGTCTGCTCCATCTTCTCCAAAGGTCCACGTTTCCTTCGGAGATCTGCTCTTTCTTTCAGCGTCCTTGACATCCCCCTGGCCGTGCCTCCCCTTGCCCAGAGTTGATGTGGCTCCGGGGGTCTCGACTCACGATACTCAAGGCTGTGGTGTGCGGCAGTGCTGGCAACCCCACCATTGGCTGGCCGCGCGATCTGTTATTCAGCAGCTGGCCAAGCCTCAACATCTTGTGACGTCTTGTGGGCTGTGGGTTCTTGTCCCCGCAATGCCACCCGTTTCAGCTCTTTGGCGCAGGCTGAGCCCATCCTCAAAGCAAGGTTTGCCCGTCCTTGGCACCGCCAGTGAATAAGTCTCTGGCATGGGGCTGGCAGACCTTCGCTCTGCCGCTCGAGCTTCAGTGGCCTGCAGGGGCACATCAGCAACTGATTGAGAGCTCAGCCCCCTCTTCTTTCCAGGGTCGGCTGTTCCACCCTGGACTTCCTGATGCTGCCTGGGTTCTCCTCTGCAGACCCAGAGCCTTCTCCGGCCTGGATAAGATGGGTCCCACCGACTCTCGCTTTTCTTCTTTTTCAGCAAAGTGAGTCAACCGAAGGAGAAAACGATTGTTTTAGCCTTCGCCAGGAGAGCTGGCAGCTTCCTCTCTAATCACAGCCAGGGATGACAAAGAAAGCCAGCTGCTGCCAGCGATAGAGGTGGAAAAAAAGAGCCCAGCCTCCTCCCCCCCCCCCCAATCTCCAGCACTCCGGCAAAGTCACTGGTTCTGGAGGTAGCAATGCCAGAGAGGAAATGCCAAGAGCTCAAGTAAAAAAGTGATTTGCCGCCTTCACTGCTGGCTCTCCACCTCTCTCTCTCTCTTTCTTTGGCAAGCCATGTCTTTTTCCCAAGGCTGAATCTCAGCCTGCCTCCCTCTCCTCCTCTCCCTGTCCTTCCCCCTTCGTTTGCCATTGAAACAGCTTACAATAAAACCCTGGTGCCCGCACGTGTCTTCTCAGATGCTCGAGGCAGTACAATAGACACAGACCTGCAGAAATGCTACGGAGCGGCTCGGCAGCCTTTGAAAAAAATAAATAATACTTCTAAAAAAAGAGAGCAAAACAAGCCATCCTTGTCTCCCTGAGCTGCTGCCTTTCCTTTCCTTTCCTTTCCTTTCCTTTTCTTTCCTTTCCTTTCTTTCTTTTTCCCCTTTCTTTCTTTTCCCACCCCTGCTGCTGTCCTGGCTAATTATAATTGTGCTGAACAAGAAAGGCCCCAAAACAAAAGGCAAAATTGAGAAAGGCAGGCTGGCACCAGCCAGTTGATGGGGGATCAGGGCTGCCTCACCTCTGTCATTTTCTGAGCAGGGGGTGAGTAAGGGGGCTGGCCTGACTCCGACGTTGCTGCTGTTGGAAAAAAGAGGGAGAGAGAGAAACAATCCAGGTGTTGAATTGGAAGAAATTGCTTGCCATTTTGTAGAAGCTCCCTAAGGACTCGGTGCTCATTTCAAGTGCTTTGGCTCTGTTCAGACATTATGGGGGTGGGGTGGGGGAATGAGCAACCTCAACTCTGGCTTCACCCCTTTGGCTCTTGAGTGGGAACTCTGGGGCAAGGGGGGCTCTCCAGGGTGCCCGGAAGGGCTGTTGTTGGGGCTGCCTCTGCTGGGTCCCTGGGGTGGAAGGAAGATTGAGGGCGAAGCTTGATGGGCAGGACGGATGCCTGGCATCCCTGCTCTTATCTTGACTGGAACAGTGATGGGGTGTGTGGGTGGGTGGGTGTGACACTTTCTGGAAAGATTCAGGGCTCAGTTTGTTGGCCAAGGAAGGCACTTTCTCTGCCTGAATGTCCTGTAGGTAGAGATAGTCCTCAAGGTGCGGCCACAATTGTGTGCAAGGTTCTGTTGCTAAGTGAGGCTTGCATTTTAGGACCTTTCTTGCCACCATGGTTAAGTGAATCAACACAGTCATTAAATTAAGCAACCTGGCTGTTAAGTGAATATGGCTCCTCTCCTCGACTCTGCTTGTCAGAAAGTCACAAAAGGGGATCACGTGACCCCGGAGACACTTATGCAACCATCATAAAAATGAGTCAGGACGAATTGTGATTACAGGATCATGGAGGCGCTCCGAAGGTTGGTTGTAACCTGTGAAAAACGTCCATAAGTCACTTTTTGTTAACTTTGAATAGTTACAATTCAAAGCTGTTGTAAGTTGGGAACTACCCCTATTCTGGACCCAGGACATCTTTGCTGTGGCTGAGCAGAAAACCAGGGCAGTTTGTAGGCTAGTAGTTGTAAACTACTCAAGTCTTCCTCTGCCACTACCACCCTTGGCTCATGGACTGAAGAGCAGAACGGCCATCTGGTTTTTCCCTTTGCCATGGCCAACCTGGGAATTTTGTTCTTGTTGTGGTTTGCTTGCAGTCGGTGCAGACGGCAGCGGAATCGGACCATGGAGAAGAACAGGGACCAGTCCAAAAGTCTGGAGAGGACTCAAATGAGGGTCCTGTGTCTGATGCAGAGATGGGGACAGGACCATCTGGGAGTGGGGTGCTGACTCTGGAGCCTCTGGAGTCTGGCAGCAGCGAAGCCGAGGAACAAGGGGAGCCTGTTCCCAGTGCGCATGTGTGCAGAGCTGCTAGAAGGCGAGAGCAGCTGAAGCAAAAGGAGCGACTTGGGAGTAAGGCTGGGAGTGGATTGGCCCTCCCCTAAGGGATAAAGGACAGGCAAAGTTAGAGAATCCTTTGCAGGAAGCAAAGTCGTTTGGATTCAACCTTGAAGCTCTGTGTGGACTTTGTATTCTGTTTGGCTTTTTACAGTTAATTTGGCACTTTAGTTGTTAGCAGCCATTCAAAGGAGAGAAAGGTGGATGCTTAACTCGAGGGACTGTTTATGACTCATTACTGCCTGAGAATGAATATCATCCCCAGCATTGAAATAAAACAAGAGTTGTTTTAACTAAGCTTGTGCTTAATTACGGTCTCAGGAAGCCTTGGTCAGAACAGTTTTCGGATCTCCCAAGATGGGGCATCTCTTCTTATCCATCTTGCTCTTCATTGTCATTGCCCCATGTCTGACACAGGTGAGAATGTTGGCTTGCAGGAAAAGATGTTTAGGGAGATTCTCGGTTCTCCAGGTCAGGGTTGTCCAAAAGGTGCTTTTTTTTCCCTTCAAAAGGCCTCTGGGCTTTGTTTTTCCTTGAAGAGGTTTCGCTTCTCATTCCAAGAAGCTTCTTCCATTCTGGAGGAGTATTGGGCATGTGGCTGCGTCACCATATGGCTGCCACAGAAAAGATGCTATGAGCATCAACAGTTCCCTTGGTCTCTTGACCCTCCTAGCTAAGAACTTCTTGCTAGGATGGACACTGATGTCCCATTGGTTAAGTGCCCTATCCTTTATCTGGTCCCCTAACCATAGATTCATCTAAAACCCCCAGTTCTCATACATCTGGGTAGGGAAGACGAAGATGCTGTTGATGGTTGGGGAAAAGGGGGTGTTGTCAGATTGATTCTCAAGACCCACTGGAACTGTGTAGGGTAGGGGTCAGCCGGACGGTGGGCCTGTTGTCTCGCCTGTGCCTTTCCCTCTCTCCTACGGGGTTTCCCTGCATCTGAGCCTTCCCAGTTCTTATGCTAATGAGGTGCATTAATGCTTAATGACTGTGAACAGGGCTGGTTAATTGCACCTATCTGTGCAGGAGGCACGTTGACGTGTAAGAGGGAACGACCGCCAGAAACAGCTGCGTGCCCTCCCGGACAGTCTTAATTACACGGAAAACGAATGTGATCTAAACTGCCAGGACAACGATTAGCTAAAACAGGCAGGTGGCATATAATGCCAAAAGTGCCGAAAACTCAGGAGTAACCAGGGGTGGGTGGGAGGGGGAGCTGCCGGGGAGGACCGGGTGGGGAGGTTGTTGAAGAAAAAGGAGGAGGGAGGCCAGCAGATCTCCCAGCTGCCACCCGAGAGGAGAAGGTAGCCCAGCCCCTCTTATTTGCACGGCGTTGGCATGGGGAGGGGTGGAGCTGGCCCCATGGAGCAGATTAATTTAATTAATTTATTGCAGTTAGTTTGGCAAAGGCATTATCTGCCGTCTGGAGTGGAATACTGAGCAGGCCCATTAATGCTTTGCCGGTAAATCTTACACCCAGAAAGCAGGGAGGTGTGAGGCTTTGCCCAGTTTTCTGCAGTGTGTTATCTCACTGGTGCCTTGAACACAGCTCCCTGCCGGAGTTACAAAGGGTTTTTCCTTCCTACCCCTCCTGCTCCAGCGGGAGTGGTTTCACTTCTCTGCTAACAGTTCTGCGTGTCCCTCCCTCCCTCCCTCCCTCCCTCTCTCTCACACACACACATCAGTGGCTGAGGGGCATGTGGTTCAGATGCCACCGCTGTTCCTCTGGCAGCAGCTCCAGAAGTCAGAGGCTTGGCCATGGAGGTAGTGAGTTACCTGTCGTGGTGCACCATCTGCTGCTAATTAATGATGCTTGCTGGCTTGCAATTGTTCCTTGGTCTGGAGGCGCTGGAGAGGGGAGATTGCTGTGGGGTCAGAAAGAGAGAGAGGGCCATTTGTGTGTGTGTGTGTGTGTGTGTGTGTGTGTGTGTGTGTGCGCGCGTGGAATTAATCCATCCCTGTGGCTGATGGCTGCCCCGTTTGGGATAAGAGCGATGAAAAATGCAAAGCGAAGGCGAAGGGAAAGGAAACGCATCGCTTTCCCGGATTAAGGCGAGAGAAGACTCCTGCTGAATTCTGATCCCTGCCTTAGTCTCGCACCCAGGCCTGCTCCAGGCTTTAGCCTCCGGTCCCCTAATGCCTTTGCCTGGGGCTAACCTCTTTCTTTCTCTTGCTCTGACCCTTTGTTGAGCCTCTCTCCCCCTCTCTCCCTCCCTCTCCTCCTCTCCCCCCTCCCTCTCTCTCCTCCCCCTCCCCCTCTCCCTCTGCCCTGGTGAAAGACAACCAGACTCCTGGGTGCCCCAGATGTGATCATGGTAGGGAAGGCTCGACCACCACCACTGTGTACTTGCAGTCCTGGCTAATCAAAGTTTGCAGCAGTCAATCTGGATGCCCAAGTTGTGCCGAGACAGCCAATAACAATCAATTACAGATGTTATTGATCAGCTGTCAAGGTTAACAGCCAGAGGGCTGAAAGCTCGCTTGAAATCTTGCCAGGGGAGCCAAGGCAAAGGGACTCGGTTCTGGTTGTGTTGGTGAGGCTTCTTCAGGATGACCTTACTGTGTTCTCTTCCCCCTTCTTGGCAGGCAAAGCTGGGGGGGGGGGGCAGCCACTGAAATAGCTCCTGCCTCTTACCAGGCGCCAGTTCTGCACAACTACTTCAGGCTACAGCATCTGGGTTGCTTCAAGTCGAGTTTGAGAGGCCGCATCTGTTGCTGTTGGACACGAGGCCGGCTGGCCACCCACGTAGGAGCTCAGGCCATTCACGGTTGGACTTTGCCTTAAAGCAAAAAGGGGGGCGGGAATTCCCCAGGTGTCCACCCTACATAGTATGAGTGTCTCTCAGATTGTGGGTCTTTCTCCAAGCTGACCCTTCAGATGCCTCCAGACCCAGAGATGACCAAGAGGCAGAAGCCAGGACAGAGTTAAGGCAGGAAAAAGGACCACATGCCAAAATTCTGGTTCATTCTCCAGAACTGGGGCTCCCAGTGGCCAAACCAGACTCTGGTCTAATTTACAGAATAATTTTGTCTAAGTCAACCTTGGCAACTTTAAGGACTTCAATTCCCAAGATTTCCCAGCAGGAAATTGAAGTCCACAAATGTTAAAGTTGCCAAGGTTGGTGGATATTGCCTTAGGGGCATGCCAGGTCAGGAAGCCAAATCCTGACATTGTGGACAGAAGCTGCAATGCCATGGATTCTCCTTTGCTTCAGGACACTGTGAGGCTCCCCAGATTGTGGTTTGTGAATCGTGTTCTTAGCTTACCGGCGTGTGAACAAAGGAACTATGGTTTGTTCCATAAAGCATAGGCCAACGGTGACCACTGGATGGCTTGACACTGCACAGTCTTGAGATCTTCAGTGGAGTTGAGTCTCTCAAGATATTTGAGACACATGATAGTATCTTTGGAAAACACAACTGACACAACTCATCTGTTGTCTGGACAATTGCTGTTTTCCAAGAGTTGCCCAGCGACTCAGGCTAAAGCTATAATCTTCTGGGTTTACTGATTCTATCTGGGTTAATCATTGGGGCTAATTAACTTGGTTAGGGTGTTTGGACAACATATTTACTTATTCTGATCTACTGGAGTGTGTCCTGCCAGATTTACATAACACAGCGAAACAAAATGAAACTGACTTGTTGTTGGCTTGGTACTCAGACCCAGAGATTTCACCAAACCTGGTTTTAAACCTAGAGGGATATGTGAGTCCAGGGAATATGCGGTTAAGCTGACAAGCCATGGCTGCCCCCAATCTTCTAGCCCATATCAAAGCTAATTCTGAAGGCTCTCTCACATTTTGGCACAATCAAGAATGAGAATCTTGATTGGGGTGTTGTAGTCCGTTGCAATTCCCCCCCCCCACTTTTAGTTCTTTCTGTATTTTATTTGTTATTTCTTGTTTTGCTGCTTCATGCTGCGTTTTACTTTGAAAGAAAGATGAGGTGTAAATGGAATAAATCATCATGTAGTTATGGCATCCAAAGGGGTGTGTGTGTATGAGTTGTCCCCCCTTTTTGTTAAGATTACTATATAAGATGATTGCTGACTTTGACAGACTGAGCAGAGGAAACCTTGGGGAGAGGGGACATGGGGGTCACCGAGGGCCAAAATGTCAGAAACCTGGGCTTCCCGTTCCTGAAATGTCAGGGTTCATATTTCATGTTTAAAAGCTGGTAGTGTGTTTGTATCTGTGTGTGTGTGTGTGTGTGTGTGTGTGTGTGTGTGTGTGTGTGTGTGAATCTGCTTGGGTAGGGGAAAAGCTTCTGCCTTCAGTGGTAGCTCTGAAACGGTGCATGTTACCTGCTTTGAGAAATTCAAGATTTGGCAAATTTAAGTTTGGGATAAGAAAGAGCTCAGTGGTTGCCTTCAAGGGCTTCCCTGAAACTCAGAATAGAAAAAGAACTCATTGTGCATGCCCCCCAAACATTTTGTAGCTCACTTATGGAACATGATAATTCATTTTTTTAAAAGAAGAGAGCAAGAGAGAGAGAAGGAAATTGATGGGCCCATTCCAAACCAGTGTAGGAAGCAGATTCTTCCAACAGTGGGAGAAGAGAAGTTGGCTGGAGAACTTCGTCTGAGTCAACTCTTCAGCCCTTCATTGCTTTGGCCAGAGGTGTCCCACCTTGGCCACTTTAAGACTGGTGGACTTCAACTTCTGGGAGTTGAAGTCCACCAGTCTTAAAAGTGGCCCAGGTTGGACACCCTTGGCTTAACCCAGAGGGGTTTATCCGGATGTTCCTTCCTCACGTCGAAGCCACAATTTTTCACCACCACCGGTAAAGATTTCCTGGGCTCATCACCAGCCGAGCTCAAAGCTCTTCTCTCCCTCTGACTAATGGTGTTAAATTGATTAGCCCAAACCCCAGCGACAAATCACGGGGGTGTTAATAAGATTCAGAGGGCAGGGATTTGAAGACATTGCGAGTGAGTCTTTCGACAGCATTACTGTACAACTGACAGTAAATTGCTGGATGGCTTTAAAACTCAGAAAATTGAGGCTGGGAGGAGGGAAGATCTCCTTCTCATGGGGGGGGGGGAGCTCTTGCTTTTTCCTCTTTCATTGGCTTCCAGAGAAAACACTGCCAATCACCTTCGTTGGCTCTGCGCGCTCTCCTCGCCTCTGCAGCAGTGCCAAATCCCCAAACCGCAAGGAGAAAAGAAGAGAGGCCGATGCTAAACAATTCCTTAAAATTAATTATTTTCCCCTTCTCGGTTCCTCCCTCGTGGTTCCAGCCACTCTCTTGTCCCCATCCTCGTCTTTTCTCTCTCTCCCCCTATCTCCCCAGCTAATGACTTCTAAGCACACTGACATTTCCACATGGGCAGCCTCTAACCGTGCGCATTACATGCTGGTACATAAATTGGCCAGACGGCTCGCAGATCCCTCCAGAAGCCTTCCCCTTCGGAGGCTGATCTTCCCCGGTGAACCTCCTGAGATGCCTTCAGAGAGGGGAGGCTATTGGGAGGAGGGCTGAGGTCCTTCCTTTTTTCTTGAGCTGGTTACCTGCTCCTTTGCAGCTCCAATCCCTGGTTTTCCCACCGGTGGTGCAGCCCCCCCTCACAGCAGTTGGCTTGGCAGAATCACAGAGTGACAGAATAACAGAGCTCGAAGGGACCTTGGAGGTCTTCTAGTCCCCTTGCTCCAGCCGAAGACCCTATGCCATTCTGGATAAATGGCTGTCCAATCTCTTCTTTAAAACCTCCAGTATCAGAGTACCCACAACTTCTGAAGGTAAGCCGTTCCACTGGTGAATTGTCCTCACCGTTAGGAAATTTCTCCTGAGTTCCAGGTTGCTTCTCTCCTTGATGAGTTTCCATCCGTAGCTCCTTGTCCTGCTTTTCAGGTGTTTCAGAACATAGGCTGACCCTCTCATCCCTGTGGCATCCTCTCAATACTGGAATTCAGCTATCATGCTCCTTCCAATCCTTCTTTTCATAAGACTGGACGTATCTAGTTCTTGCAACCGTTCATCATTATAACAGAATGACAGAGTTGGAAGGGACATTCCAGACCAATGGCTGTCCAGTCTCTTCTTAAAAGCCTCCAGTGATGGAGCATCCACAACTTCTGGTGGCAAGTTGTTCCATTGGTTAATTGTCCTGACTGTCAGGAAGTTTCTCCTTGGTTCTGGGTTGGATCTGTCTTTGATAAGTTTCCATCTGTTGCTTCTGAGCGTTAAGATACCAGAGGCAAGAAACAACAGAAGGCCGTTTGAGTCCTATTCTTGTCATTTCCTTTAGCCGGTTTGCTGGCTGCTGCTGGTGCAGAAATTCAGTTTGACCCCCGTGAACCTTTCTTTCATCCTTGTGTTCTGGGGGTTTTACCACGTGATCCGGAAACGACGGGGCCGGCTGCGCCACTCCACAAGGCCGTTGTTAGGAAGAATTGAGTCAGCCCCTTCCTAGTGCAGTAAAATCTGGAGGGAAACAAATGCATCATGCCGCTCCTAAAAGGATGTGGAAATCTTTTCTTCCCCACCTCCTTCCCTCCTCGGCCTTTTGTGTGTTTTCTGCAGCTGCTAAGACGTTCCGTGTGAGCTATTATTCCAAATTTTCTTGCCAAAACCATTCTTCACTGGGTGGAGAAGCAACCATTAGTAATCAGCCTCTAATCATGCGCCAGAGAAATGTTTGCCGTTCCTTTACGAAAAGGGATGTGAGCAGAGAAGGGGCAGAGAGGCTCCTGGAAACCGGGTCCAGGTGGGGGATGCTGCTTTTGCCGTCCTCTGCAGATGCCACCCAAAGGAGCACATGGCGGCTCGCCCAATCGGGAGAGGGTGAGGGGGCGTGGGACAGTAGCCATTCCCTTCCTGCTGGTTTTGTTGAGCCTGGGTTGAACCCATTTGCGAGCTGCAGGGCTGGATGTAAAAGGAGAGGTTCTGGAAACGGGATGGAGGAGAATGTTGGAAAGCAAAGCTGGGAGGAGGCAGAAGGGCCTTGGCAGAGCCCGATCTTGGAACAGGACACATCTGGGAGAAGAGCATGGTAGAACCCTAGGGCTGGAAGGGGACTTGGAGATTTTCTAGTCCAAGGGAGGAGTCTTTATATCATAGCCATAGCCCTTAGACTTATATGCTACTTCACAGGGCCCTCTAAGCAGTTTACAGAGTCAGCCTTTCACCTCCAACAATCTGGATCCTCATTTTACCCACCTGGGAAGGACGGAAGGCTGAGCTGATCTGGAGCCGGTCAGGATTGAACTGGCAATGGGCAGAGTCAGCAATACTGCATTCTAACTCCTGTGCCACATGGCCCTTCCTTCCTTCCTTCCTTCCTTCCTTCCTTCCTTCCTTCCTTCCT
>BLBF01000067.1:12151972-12190397 GCA_015471245.1 Laticauda colubrina
CCTTCCTTCCTTCCTTCCTTCCTTCCTTCCTTCCTTCCTTCCTTCCTTCCTTCCTTCCTTCCTTCCTTCCTTCCTTCCTTCTTAGCAGTGCTTCACAGCCCTCTCTAAGCGGTTTACAGAGTCAGCCTCTCGCCCCCAACAATCCGGGTCCTTGTTTTACTCACCTCGGAAGGATGGGAGGCTGAGTCAACCTTCAGCCCATCAGGATTGAATTCTAGTCAGTGGGCAGAGTTTGTATCCAGTGCTGCATTCTAACCACTGCATCACTATGGCAAGGAAGGAAGTAAGGAAGGAAGGGAGAGAAAGGATGAAGGGAGGGAGGGAAGGAAGTAATAGCAATAGCACTCAGACTTATATGCCATTCACAATGCTTTTATCGCCCCCTCTAAGCAGTTTACAGAGTCAGCCTCTCACCCCCAACAATCAGGATCCTCATTTGACCGACCTCGGAAGGATGGAAGGCTGAGTCGACCTTTGAGCCGGTCAGGATTGAACTGCTGGCAGTGAGCAGTGAGTTAGCCTGCTTTACTAACCACTGTGCCACCTGGCTTCTATCCTGGACACCACCCTTATCCTGGATAAAGGATAGTCCAATCTTGTCCTGAAAACCTCCAATGATGGCAAATTGTTTCACTGCTTCATGGTTCTCCCTGTCGGGAAATTCCTCCTTATGTCCAAATTGGATCTCCCTCTCAAGAGCTTCTTGTCCTGCCCTCAGGTGCTACAGAGAATAAATCAACACAGTGACAGCCCTTCAGGTGTTGGAGGGTGCTATCATGTCTTTTCCAAAGCCTGG
The DNA here is from genome assembly GCA_015471245.1 of Laticauda colubrina. Taxonomy (NCBI): domain Eukaryota; kingdom Metazoa; phylum Chordata; class Lepidosauria; order Squamata; family Elapidae; genus Laticauda; species Laticauda colubrina. Next base: position 12,152,769 of record BLBF01000067.1, read on the forward strand.
TTTGTTTGTTTTTTCACATTACCCTTCTCCAGTAGATGTTCTTCAAGGTGTCATGGACAACCTCCCCTATCTTCTCAGTGGCCAGGTCAATGAAGAGGGCTGGGTGTTGTAATCCACCCCTTTCGTGGAAGCAATTGGAGTACTGAGGTCCTTGCCTCAATCAAGGGGGCAGCAAGGAAGTCTCCTTTTTCTCCCAGGAGAAGATCTGGTCAGTGACCCTGTCAAGATGCTGCAAGAAAAGGCTTCTGGGGATGGAAACGGAAGTGGAAATTCACTCCAATCCAGGCTGGTCCAACTCTATAGAGAAATGGGTTTGGGGCACCAGAGGCACCTGCAAGACAAGTTCTGACATCCCAAGCAAGATGCAAAATTGCCATTTTTCTTTGGCAAAACTGGCTGGCTGGGGATTCGGCCTCTAACAAAGGGATGTGGAAGAGAAGGACATGGAGTTTTCCCACTGAGACACAATGCCCGGATAAAATCGCTCTTTGCAGTTCATATTTATTTATTTTTGCTTTAAAAAATAAATAAATGCTGTAGCAGTAGGAAAAAAATCATTGTAACAGCTAGAAAGTGTGGACTTTAACCGTTCTCTCCCCTGTGGCCTTGGTGAGCAATCTCCTAAGAGTTTTGCAGCAGGAGGAATCTTTCAGATTTCTTACAACCTCCTTTTTCCCCCCCCTTTTCTTTTTGTACAGCTGGGAATTTACTGTGGGGGGAGGGGAACAGGGAAATTAGAAAGGGGAGGGGGTGTTTCCCCAATAAGGAAGGGCTACAGATTTTTTCCCCAGGGTCATTGAGAGCAAAGATAGATTGAAAGGGAAATACCTGAATTGCAGAATAGGTGGTCAGAGAGATGTCCTTCGACTTCCCCACTGTAAAAACTTGGTCATTCATTGGACTAAATGCAGAGAGGCTGAAAGCTGATTTAAAAACAAAAAGAGATTAAAAAAGGAAAACAGGATATAGCTAAACTGTGAATTTGGCACTGACCTTTTCTCGTTCAAATGCTTGAAGAAGGATCAGGGCAAATGCATGGAAATGGGGTGATTCACAGCCCCTACTCTTGAACCCCAGGCATGGGGGAAGAAAGGGTCTTTTCTTGAGGGGTAGCCAAGACTGATGGGACCCCGTGGGAGGGTTCCCCATAAATACAGGTAGTCCTAGACTTACAATCCCAGTTGAGCCCCAAACTTCTGTTGCTTAATAGCAGAGTTATTGAGTTTTGCCCCATTTTACGACCTGCCTGGGCCACAATTGCTAAGCGAATCACTGCAGCAGTTCAGTTAGCAACAAGGTTGTTATGTGCATCAGGCTTCCTCATTGACTGCTTGAAAGAAGATCCCCAAAAGGGACCTCGGGACCAGTGAGACAGTGCAACCGTCATAAATGGGAATCCGTTGCCAAGCTTCTGAATTTGGATCATGTAACCCCGGGAATGCTGCAACGGTCATAAGTGTGAAAAAAATGGGGCCATTGTAACTTCGATCACTGAACGTTTGTTGAGGATTACCTGGAGTCTGTTCCCCCCCCCCCCACTTTTCCTGTCATGAGAGGTGTGCAGAGAACAAAACCCCTGGCATTGAGTGTGCACGAAGACGCATCTCTTTTGCAAGGGCACTGCTGAGGCCGAGGGGGGGGGGTGTCCCCTGAGGTGGGGAAGGAGCGGGCCTTAGAATTGGACGCCGAGGGGGACATTTAGCTTCAGTTCCTTGTGCTAGACAGAAGGTGGTTTGTGCTGGCAGGCAATTGCTGCCAGATTCATTTATGGCTGTCATTGCATTCCCTCCCCATAGCATTTCCCCCCTCCCTCCCAACTCCCTGATGTGCCTCCCTTCTTCTTTTGATGGATCCAATCCTATCTGCTGTGCGCCTGGTTTTCCAGCTCCTTGCTAATTGCTCCGAGCAGCGCCGTGCTTGGAATAAAAGGTGGCTCCTTCGCACCTCGGCCTCCGTCTTGTGGGGGCTGGGGGGAGAGAGAGAGAGAGGCAGCCCTGTCTTCGGTGGGAGAGGCAGGAACAGACAAGGAAAGAGAAACGGAGGAAAGTGGGGCTGGGAAACGGATGCCAAATCTGCCACCGGTTTCTGAAGTCTGGAGAAGGGGGCAGGGTGGAAAAGAGGAAGGATGGAGTGTCACTTTCTTGCTGATGCTTGTCTGTCCATGCACAGGCCCTCATGCCCATGTTCGTCTTGCATGGTTATTAATTTATTTAGTTTGAAAAGTGGGTTGTATTGGCAGCTGTGGTGTTTTGGGCTGTCTGGAGGGTCAGCCGAATGCAGGAGGGCTCCTCTATGGGGGCTGCCAACCAAGTTGCTTTTCCCCTTTTCCCAACCGCCGGGCTGTGGCCCAGTGTCCTTCTCCGCCCAGCTTTCAACATGCAATTGGGGAAGGTATTGATTTCCTGCCGCTCCTTCTGTTGGTGGACTCCAGAGCATGTCCCGGTCAAAATAATCATCGTGGCGATTGCTTTAGCAAGGATCCTTTTGCAAGACGTGCCTGGTCCCGCTCTCCGTCGTCTTCTGCTGGCCTGAGATACTAAGTCCAGTTGGGCTTGCTTTTGAGGAGATTCCCCCAGGGGATTACATCAGCTTTTTGGGGATTTAAAGGAATCTTTCTCTTCTCCCATATTCCCACCTCGTGAAGGGTGGCTGTAATAATGCCTACCACAAGTGCCTCCGAGTTAGTTCTCATCCTGTCTTTTATAACTACAGGTAGTCCTCCCAACTACAACTGTTCATTCAGTGACCATTCAGTTATGACAGCACTAAAAAAGAGACTGACAACTCTTTTTCACATGTATGACCGATGCAGTATTGCCATGGTCACCCGATCATAATTCAGATACTTGGCAACCAGTTCATATTTATGACGGTTGCAGCATCCCAGGGTCGTGCGATACCCTTTTGCAATGTTCTGACGAGCAAAATCCCATGTAAACCAATATATTTCAATGTTTTGCCCAGGGGAAAGGACCTCTCTTGCGCCTTGGGTTCAGAGGCACTAAGGAACAAACCATGAAATCTTTTAAGTGTAATCGAACCAGAGAACGTGGCTTGGACATTGTGGCCGTACCACTGGACCAAGGATGATAGGTCTTGCAGTATGCCAGGGGAGATCCAGGTTTCTCGGGAAGAGGGAATTGGGATATGTGGTGCAGACCTGCGCAGTTGTGCGTTGTTTGGGTAATGGGTTCAATTCTTCAAGCTTCAGCCTCTTGAACTGGTGGGAATCTCCCCATTTCTCATCAGGATGAACAGGGGGCTAACGTGGCGCTGTGCGTGCACCTCCATCGATGGGAGAGATACTCCATCGATGGGTATCTGCCCCTTTCGTAGGCAGATACCCAGAGGGCCAAAACGAGTCACTGTGGCTGAAATTAGACTGTTTTCCATCTCAGTTGGCTTCTGGGTACGCTGTGAGGACGGACGGATGGAACACCACTAACCTTTCCTTCAGGCAGCAAAACATTTCAGGCTCCCTGTGTGAGAGATGGCATCCAGCGTGGCGAGATAGAACTAAAATGGCAGGAAGAGAAAGCTCCGGGTCAGGACCAAAACGGAACGCGACCACCATGGCTACCATCATAACCCCGCATATCGGCAGCTTGGAGGGGTCCAGGCCAGGCTGCAGGCCGAGCTTTTAGCGGCGTTCCCGATGCCCAAGCCAGAACAGATGGCAACGCAGAGGAGAGCACGAGGGCTCCATTGTCGTGGCAGAAGTCCTGGCAGAACATGAGCGGGAGTAGAGGAGAGGCCATCACCAGGCCGAGTGCCACCCAAAGCCAATAAGGACGGTGCCAGGGCTGTGATCCAGAAAGAACTGACTTTGGACTTCAGCAAAATACTTTTCGTGCAATTATCATGATTGAGCGAAAATTCAATCTGGTGAGTTGATGTCCATCATCTCCCAATCGAAAGAACAAATTGGGGCAAAGCATTTGATTGGACCTGGCACCCCCTTCAATGGTTGCCTCAAACAATCTGATTGCAGAGAGTTGATTCACCTGGGAGCGATTCAAAGTATCCTATAGGTAGTCTTTGACTTACAACCGTTTGTTTAGTGACTGTTGAGGTAAAACTAGTTTGAAGTTAAAATAGCACCAGAAAAAGCAACTTACGGCATCCACATGGTCATGTGATTAAAGTTTGAAAATCGCACTGGAAAAAACTAACTTATGACCAGTCCTCACACTTATGACTATTATAGCAGACCCTACAGTCATGTGATCAAAATTTTGGTGCGTGGCAACTGGCAGATACTGCATTTATGAGTCGTATCTTGCACGGGGTTGTGTGATTGCCATTTGTGACTTTCCAGCTGACTTCTGCCAAGCAACATCCATGGGGAAAGTCAGATTCATTTAACAACTGTGTGATTTGCTTAACGACTGCAGTCATTCACTTAATGACCATGGCAAAAAAGGGTCATAAATCAGCCGCAACTCCCTTAACTCCTCTTGCTTAGAATGGAAATCAGGGTCCTCAATTGAGGACTAACCTATATTGGATAAATCCTTCCCATTGGAAGCGGAGCCTTGGATTGGATCGGAATTGACTCGTGTCCTTGTGGCTTATTCGCAGTTCCATATTTAATCTTTCTTTTGGTCATTGACCGCTTGGTCTGAGGGAAGTTGGGGGACCCTGATTCTAATCTGGATTTCTGATGTGGGCCCTGATCCTGCTCCCCCTGCCCCTTTCCCCTGGCCTTCAGGTGGGGAGCAGGAATTTCCTCCACCTGCCAGGACAGACTGCTCTCCGGCTCTGCTGGCGGCCTCTTTCCTTCCTCCCTGGAGGCTGGCAAGAATTAGCGGATGACTCCAAAGTCCCCAGGATGGCTGTCGAACGTGACCACAATGCAATTACCCCCTTTTGGGGGGGGAACGGACGATGGATTCATTCGACAGCGAGGAGCAATTTCGCGCATGAGCCAGTGGAAGCACCTGAGGGCACAGGGGGGGGGGTCCGGCCCCTCCCTGGAGTCATCAGAAGGAGCGCCATTTCGTTTGCATAAGTTAATTTATTTAAATGGAAGCCTGCTCAAAACGGTTGAGTGCTGAAGCAGCGCTGGAGGCAGACAGGGAGCCATTTACCCAGCGCTAAAATATACCTCCTTCATTTGGTAGCTGACAGAGAGGAGCTCAAATAAAACAAAGGCTGCCATTTGGAGGCCAGGAGAAAACAGACCCACAATGTCTACATGCCAATACTTGACCACAACCTTTAGGAGAGCCGAGAAAAGCTAGCAAAAATGGTGGGGCTTTGGAGTGGATGGGTTGACTCTAGTTCAGAAACCTTCCCCTGCGTGGCATGTACAGTTAGACCTCAAGTTATGACTTAGTCGTTTAGGGACTGTTCAAAAATTATGACAGACACCCACCCACCCCAAAAAAGGGTACAAATCGTCTTTGACTTACAACCACTATGGAACCCAATATTTCTGTTGTTTGGGGAGACATTTGTTAAATGAGTTTTGCCTTGTTTTGTGACCTTTTTTCCCTCAGTTGTTAAATGAATCATCACTTCAGTTGATAAGTTAGTAACCCAGTTGTTATGTGAACCCATTTTGCGATAGCTTGGGGGGAGGGTTGCCGGAAACTGGTGTTCGCAGGGCTTCTGGTTTGCAGCAGAAAATGGAGCAGCTTCCCTAGGGGAAATTTTACAAGGATTTTTCCAGTGCTTTGTAACTTGGGAACCGGAGAAGTTTTATTAGTTGAAGGGAGGAGATGGACAAAAGATTCCCAGGCCCAATGCTTGCCACAAGGCTGCAAGCTATCTTCCCACGGTTTCCCAGCCACCATTCTTGGCTTCTTTCCAAGGGTCTTCTGAACCTTTGGCCAGATGAGGAGAGGGTCCAGTGGGTGATTTGGGTGAGGATTCTCTGTGTGTGTGTGTGAGACAGAGAGAGAGAGTTGTGTCTAGTGGTGGGATTCAAATAATTTAACAACCTGGTTCTCTGCTCTAATGAGTTCTTCCAGCAACCAGTTCACCAAACTGCTCAGAAAGTTAACAACCAGCTCTCTTGAAGCGGTGCGAACCGGCTGAACCCCACCACTGGTCGCGTCCTTTCCAGGCGACCTCGAAATACGTTTCCTACTCAATGGTATTTGTGGTGGGGGAGAAGAAGCCCTGATAAGCTGAAGGAAGAAATTGTTCAGAGCTTCAGATTTTTCATCCCTGCCCCACCTACTCCCTCCTTTGGCACCGCCCCCTCTGTGTGGCCACACCCCCTCGCCCAGCACTGTCTTTACCAGACCTCCAGCTCCCCAAAGGTTGCCAGCTGTTTGGTTTTTGTTTGCAGCTGTTTGTCCCCAAGACCTCTGTGCCTCTTGGGCAGCTGGGGAGGTGGGTTTTAAGCTGAGAAGGATCCCCCCTCCTTGGGAGTTCTGGTTGTCTGAAATGTCCTCCTCTTTTGCAGAAGCCTCCCCCCACCCCATTTTCTTGGCTCGAAAGGGGAAAGAAACACAGGCAGTTTTGCAAAACTTGGTGGGTCTCTTTGCAACATCTGTTCAGAATAAAAAGGGCTTTCGTGGCTTTGCTGGAGCTGCAGCAGCCTTCATGGAAATTGAATCTCCAAACAGCCCCCTCCCACCCGGTTTGTCTTCTCCTTGAGAGGAGACCTCCCCCACCCGCCTGCCCGCCCCGCCTTGACCTTCCTCTGCCTCTCCTATGGGCCACATGAAAGCCAGTCTGCTCTGCCGCCCCCCCTCCCCACCTTCACCATCGGAATAAAAGGAGTTCGAATAAACCTCGGGGAGGGGCTCACCATTCACTCTTTCCATGGAAACCAGAGAGGCTGACCCCCGAGCAAGGGCTCTGCAGCTTGATTCCCCCCTTGGTCATGGCAGGAAGAAGAAGAAGGAGGCAGTTGAAAAGAAATTTGGGGGGGGGGGGGAAGAGGAGAGAGAAAGCTTTGGAATCAGCCTGCCAGGAACCGCAGCAGTCTTGCTTCCTTCAAGGACAGCCTGGTGCAAAACACTGAGACCCGGCTCACTTGGGAAGAAGGGGAGGAGAGCAGCCTTCCAGCCAGGAAATCCTGCTCCTTAGCACCACTGTTTATGTGTGTGTGTGTGTGTGTGTGTTCTACCCCATTAGCCTGCTGACCATGGAGTCACAGTGGCTTGCTTCCTGTCTTGGACCTCTGCTCTCCTCTTCCCTGCCTCTTGTCAGTCACGGAGGAGGGGAGGGGGGTGCCTTCTATTTGGACTCGGTTGGACAATCTGCAGCCTTCCTCCCTCTCCCCTTCTGGACCTTCTCTGTTGCTCCTTTGGTGCCCAACGTGGGGCAATCAATTGTAGGGCGCCTGGCTGCCCATGGATGCTGTTGGCTGCTTAGATTCTTTCTGGGTTTGGAGAACCTGGAGTGGGGAGGTCAGGGGGGGCAGTCTGTATCCTGAGGATAAGGGTTCCCCCAGTGCTCAGGGCCTCCCCAGACATCAGATCTGAATGTCAGGATCTGGCTTTCCTGGCCTTCTCTTTAGGATGAGGTACAGGTAGTCCTTGCTGAGTGACCACTCATTTAGGGACCAAAGGCACTAAATGAGGAAGTTTGTGGCCAGAGATCCTCAAAGTTGTATAGCCGTTGCAACATCTTGTTGCCTAAGCAAAGCCGATGCAGAAGCCAGCAGGAAGATACAAGTTGCAACCACATGACCTTGCTCTTAACAACCGCATGCAATTCACTTAACAACCACAAGTAGAACTGCTGTAGCGAGTGGGATTTTTTTGCTTAATGACCGCATCGCTTAGTGACAAAGTTCCCAGTCCCAATTACAGTTGTGAACTGAAGCTTGGGAGCAGCATGTAGGTAGGTAAACTGTGGAACTCACCACCACTAGGTTGGGATGATGGTTTTATCACCTGGATGAAAGCATGGGTCTTGAGGTAGCCTGGCTCCAATTTTCTATACTCCTCCTTGGGTTTCCTCTGGGGCCCAATTATTCTTGAATACAATTGACTCAGTGAGGTGGACTCACTGAAGTTGCCCCATTGCCAGTTTTCAGATGATCAATCAATCAATCAGAATAGAGTTGGAAGGGACCTTGGAGGTCTTCTGGTCCAGTCCTCTGCTCAAGCAGGAGATCTTATGTCAGACAAGCAGCTGTCCAATCTCTTCTTAAAACTCTCCCACAACTTCTGGAGGCAACTTCTGTCCCACTGGTTGATTGTCCTCTTTTATTCCAGGCTGTCCCAAAGGTGCTTTTTTCCCAAGAGACAACTGGACTTTCTTTTTTTTTTTTTTGTTTGAAGACGTTTTGTTTCTCATCCAAGAAGCTTCTTCAGCTCTGACGTTCCCCACCCTCCAGTCAGAGCTAAAGAAGCTTCTTGGATGAGAAGCAAAATGTCTTCAAACAAAAACAAGGAAGTCCAGTTGTCTCTTGAAAACAAAAACACCCTTGGGACAACCCTGATATTTAATTCCAGGTTGCTTCTCCCCTGGATTAGTTTCCACCCGTTGCTCCTTGCTTTGCCTTCAGATGCTTTGGAGAACAATTTGACCCCCTCCTCTCTGTGGCAGCCCCCCAAATACTGGAACTCTGCTATCCTGTCCCCCCAGTCCTTCTTTACTCTAGGCTAGCCAAACCCAGATCCTGCCTCCGTTCTTCTTCCAATGTTTTTGCCTCCAGGTCTATGTGGGCTGACTCTGACCCAGTCCTCCTTATCTGGGAATGTGGTGGCTTCCAACCCCACCCAACCCCCAGACATCCCCAGCCAGCTCAAGCAACCTATGTCAGCCCTTGACAGTGAGGACTGTAGACTGATGCATCTCCAGGTTCATTGGATGTCTGGAGCATCTCAAATGTCAGTGATCTCTTCCTACTTTTCCAATTGGTGCTATTATAGCCTTCCGTGCTGCATCCTCTCTAATTCAGCACATCTGGAGGCTGTCCACTTTGGGGGCCCCAGCAAGGATTGTAAATCTCTATCCCTCCCACCCCCTTCCCCCTGCACCCCCCCTCTTTGTTACTCCAAAAAGCACTATGTGTGTATGTGTGTGTGTTTTAGTAGCAAATGGGTTGGATTTAGACCTGGGGGAACCCCTCCTTCCTCTGCCCTCTTGGGGCTCCGAGGTTGATTTGGGGAGCCTGCCAAGCCATTCTGGGGGCACAGAAATAGGCAGAGTTGCCCCCTTGCTTGGAGAAAGGGCAGGAAGCTGGTGAGGAAGAGGATAGTGACCTGCTCAGTGGGGTCGCCTATAATCCCTTTAATCCTGCCTCTTAACTAGGGGTTAACTACCTCGGGAAGAACTACCCAGGGGTGAGACCGCCCCCCCCCCCCGAGAATGACCCCCTGGGTCAAGTGATCGGCGGTGGGGTGGGGGAAGAAAGCCTCTTTTGCCCCATTCGGCAGGATTGCTTGAGAGGAAACCCCCTCCCCTTGCCCAGCCTCTAGGGAGAGGGGGGGGAAGCCTCCCTCCCCTCCTGCATCCCGTCCGGGCTGCCAGAGGGACGGAGCCTTCCTTTGTTCCCTCCCCCTCCCAGCCTCCTTCCTCCTGCCACTCCAGAACCCAGCCTCCACACCGGAGAAACCAGATGCCACCGACTCTCATTTGCCAGGACCCGGCCTCCCCCACCCACGATCCCCTCCCCACCAGCTCAGAGATCCGAGCTGCGTCAGTCACTGCCTGTTTGATCCGCCTGCAGCTGCCCGAGCGATGCAACGCTCCAGGTGCGCCGTGCCCTCCTCCTCCTCCTCCCCCTGGACGGGCCCACCCCCCCTCCTCGCCGCCGCCGCCCCCGCCCCCCAGCTCCCTGCTGACCCCCGATGACCGCTCTTTGGCCTCCCCGCCATTCTCCTCCATCCTGGTGGAGGCTGGGGGAGCGCATCCCTCCGCCCGCCCCCCCTCCTCATCCTGGGGTTGGATTTCAAGGCGAGGGAGGGGCGCAGCCAGCCACGAAAAGGCGGTGGGAAATTGCTCAGCTCTCGACTCTCTCCCTTTTCGCCGTCCTTTTCGTTTTCCCCGACTCGCCTTTCCACGTTCAGTTGCGCTGCCGTTCTCCGCTCTTCCTCTTTCAAGAGCGTTCACCTTGATGGTGAACGGGGGGGGGGGTTTAAACAACTCTGCAGCCTTTTTGACCCCCCCCCTTTTCCTATACAGCAGCTTGCACACACACACGCACACACACACGCCCGCAAGCCCGACGCACCGTGGGCTGCCTTGATTTCTGATTGCTATTCTTGGCACAAGCGCGCGCGCGCACGCACACACTCTCACACACACAGAGAGAGAGAGAGAGAGACAGAGGCGGGGGGGGGGAGCTTGGATCGCGCATCACACGTTGGCAAAGCTGCCACCCACTCGAGAGAAAAGCAGCGCGCAGTGCCGTCCCTGCCTCCGCTTGAAACGCAGCAGCAGCCGCGTCGGGGATCCTTATGTCTCTATAGCCGAAGTGCGAAGAAGCCCGTCTCCCCCTCCTCACCGCCCGCCCCCTTCCTTCCTTCCTTCCTCCTTCCTTCCTTCCTTCCTTCCCCTCCGGCACTTTACCTCTCCGCCCCCACACACACATACCGCCTTTCTCTTCTGCTTTTAGCAGTCTGCAGCCAAACCACCAAATCCCCCCTTCTGCATGCGCGCGCGCGCGCGCTCACACGCACACACGTTCGCACACCGCCTGGCACGCCGCACACACACCCGCCGCTTCTTCAACCTCCGGCATTAAAATTTCAAAACTGGATGCTACGGGGGCCTTTTTTTAATTACCTGCTGTCCCCAGCGGCTTGTGAATAATAGCTGCTGGAAGACCTCCAAAGGGATTCGGTGGGAAGGAAGGAAGGAGCGCCGAGCTGTACGCCGATTCTGCTACTCCCTACTCATCCCCCTCTCCCTCCTTCCTAAGGATTTAATCGGTGGCGGTCGCTTGTTTGGACGCAGCGAAGAGAAGAGAAGAAGCGCGGAAGAGCGGCAGCCGCGAAAGAGCTGGAGAACATCTTGCAGGTACTATGGAAATTGGGGAGGGGGACGTGGAGGGAGGGAGGGAGGGAGGAGAGACAGCCCTTGTGAATGCTTTGAGGTTCCATTGGTGGGCTTGCAGAAAGGCCATTCATTCATTCATTCGTTCGTTCCCTCGTTCATTCGTTCCCTCGTTCATTCATTCCCTCGTTCCCTTGTCTTCTTCTGCTGATTGCCATTTGCCACTCGAGTGCGCTTGGGGAGGAGCGGCGTTGAGAAGAGCAACTGGGGGGAGGGCCGGGAGGGGTGGGAGAAAGGCGGCCTCTAGGCACCACCTCCCATCCTCCCTCCCTCCCTCCTGCTCTCTCCCTCTCTTTCTCTCTCTCCCTCTTGGGCCAAAGAGGGGCTGGGTGGAGAGCCTGCAGGATTGGGGATGCCACCAGAGCTGGCTTTGGTGCTCTTTGCCTTCCCATGTCTGTGGAAGGGAGAAGTTTGGCTCTGCCAAGGGAAGGACTCTAAAAAACCCAAATAGGTCTTCCCTGGAAAGTTTAATGGCTGTTACAACCCCCCCCCCCCCAACCCCCAGGGGTATGTGTGTTTGTGAAGATTTTGGAAGGAGCCAAGGCAGAGCTCTGAAAATTTTTTGCCCTGGGATCGCCCAAATCCTCATTTCCCAGAGCAGCAGCATCTCTTGTCTCTCTTCTCTCCAAAGATCCGAGCGAGGGTTGGTCTGGGGCCCCTTCTCCCCCCTTGGAAGGGGGGTTCTCTTTCCAGAGCATACCTATTTCCCCCCTCCATCCTCTATTCTCCCTTGCCTCTTGCCATAAGGAGGTGGGCTCTTTGAGAAAAAAAGCAAACCCTCGAGACAGTATTTGTGGGTTGTGAGAAAGTATCCAGCCACGGATGACCTCAAGGGGTTGAGGTTGAGTGAGGGGAACCATTTATTCATCCATCCCAGGGATCAGCAAGATTCCTTCCTGTTTTTAAACCCTTTCCAGCTTTTTCTCCAGCTTGGGAAGTGCAAGGTGGGATGGCTGCAGCTCACAGGGAACATTTCCTTCCGAGCCATCCCATTAAATGCAGTCCATTGGTTTGGTGTGCTTGTGCCCAGGCGTGGGTGAGCGTGTGGATGTGATTGGAATTCCTAATGGAAATCTGGAGTTGGGGGGTCTGTGTATGTGTATGTGTGTGTGTGTGTGTGTTCTATCTATACTTAAGATTGCCTTGATGTTGGTAGGGAGGTGGAAAACCAGCAAAGTTTAGGAATATTTGCATTTTTCTATGTCTCTATGGAGATTCCCGGTCATGCTTGTCCCAAAAGGGCTTTTTCCAAAGACAACAGAACTTTGTGGATAGAGTCCAGTTGCAAAATCTACTTACAAACAAAGTCCCAGTTGCCTTTTGGGGGAAAAAGCCCCCTTGGGACTTTTTTAGATGGTATTAAATTTTGGGGAATGGCAGCCAGTTCCCAACCGAGGTGAGCAGGTTCTTAAATGGAGTGAGGAAAAAGTCTGGAATGAGTGGGATATGAGCAAAGTTTGAGGGTCCTTTGGTGGGGAGACACATTCCTGGTGTTTTTTCAGGCTTTTTGGCCCTCCAGGATCTATTTTTAAAAAATAGCTCCATGTGGTTTTCGAGCAGGTGGGCTTTTTTGCCTGTGGTTTCTGTGCAAGGATGATGATTTAATAGGATGATGGTTGAAGAAGAGAAAATAGATAACAGGTTTTCTCCTTGCTGGACTCAGAATTAGACCAAGAAAGTCTGGATTTAAATTTCTGCCGAGCTGGAGCCTCTACAAAGTCTCCCTCTAAAGCAGGGGTCTTCAACCTTGACTGCTTTAAGACTTGTGGACTTCAACTCCCAGAATCCCTCCTCCTCCAGTCATGTTAGCTCAGGAATTCTGGGATTTGAAACCACAAGTCTTAAACTTGCCAAGTTGGAAGGCCCTTGCTCTCAAGTAATTATTGTTAAGTCTGTCCTACCTCGCAGGACAATTGCGCGTAGAAAATAAATAACTGCCCATCATCCTTCCCCCATGGAGCTCTACAGGCAGTCCTTGATTTACAAGGGTTCCCATTCAAAGTTGCAACAGCACTGAAAAAAAGTGACTTACGACCATTTTCCACACTTACAGCCATTGTGGCATCCTGTGGTCACGGGATCAAAATTCAGACACTTGGTTCATATTTATGACGGTTGCAGGATCCCAGGGGGTCACGTGATCTGCTTTTGCAATCTTCTGACCAGCAAAGCAGAACCAGATTCACTTTAACGACCGCGGTACTAAGCCACGGTGATTCACTTAATGACTGGGGCAAGGAAGGTCATAAAGTGGTTCAAACTTCACTTAACGGATGCCTCACTTAGCAACAGAAATGTGGTCGTAAGTTGATGACTACCTGTACCTAAGTTCTTTGGTGCAGCTACGAATGAGAGATGAAGACCATTATGTGCATTTTTTGTATGCGTCGCACCCTCAGCAGTAAAATCCCGTTGGGTTCACGGCTTCGCTGAGTCACAAAACTCTGGACAGGACAGGCCTGGAGAAAGGATGGCAGCTTCACACAACACAAAGACGAACGCAACACCCAGGTTCCGCCAAGAGCACCGTGTGTGTGTGTGTGTGGGTGTGTGTGGGTGTGTGTGTGTGTGTGTGTGTGTGGTCTTTCCAGGTTGGGAGAATCCACCCCGAGTTGTAGCCTACCAGGTTTAGCCATAAAAGGAGTTTTGACTTCACGGGTTGTATGAACTTAGCCATTGTGGTTCCTCGGTCTTGATTTATGGCTCCGCTTGTATAAATCCAGGCACCTGTGATTTACAGCCAGGGATATGGTTTTTCCAGCGCTTGGAAGAGAAGGGCAGCAAAGTGTTTTGTTTTAAATATATAAGCCAGACCTTAGTCTTGGCTTTTTCTTAAGGAATGCCATTTGGTTTTAAAAAAGAAGGGGGTAGGTGGCTTAGGAACTCATCTCTGAAGGGTATAAAAACGAGAAATTCTTTTTTTTTTTCCTGTTGAAAGTGAAGGTGAGAAAACCTGTTACAGGTATTCCTTGGCTTACAGCCATTAATTTGTGGCCATTCAGAATTACAACAGGAAAAAAGCAACGTATGACGCTTTTTCACAGGTCTCTTGAAACCCCCCCCCCCACACACACACACGGTGTGGTCACAGGATCAAAATTCAGACCATTGGCAACCGACTCCTATTTATGACGGTTGCAGCAGAATCCTGGGGTCACAAGATCTCCTTTTGAGACCCTCTGGCAAGTGAAGTCCACAGGGGAAGCCAGATTCGCCTCACAGCTGCATGACTCATTTAACGACCGTGGCAGGGAAGGTTGTAAAAGGGAAGGAAATTCACTTCAATGTTTCGCTTAGCAACAAAGATTTTGTGGGCTCCGTGGTGGCTACCTCAAGTCGAGGACTACCTATACTGAAGTTAAACAGGAGGGGAAGACGTGGTCGCACGTGGCAATTAATCTGATGTTGGGGAGGGCGAATGGCAGTGAATAATAATATTTTAAAAGGAAAGCAGCCCTTGGTAAATAAACTCAAAGGGGAAAAGAGAAACTTAGCCTCCTCCCCATCCAGTTTGGTGGCTGGTCGTGGCTTTGAGCTGGGCTGATGTTTCAACATCTCCTCCTTGCCCCTGGCTGAGGGTCTCTGGGTGGCCTCCCATCCCAGCCCTGGGAGAGCCGAGGTCAGCCAAGGTCAGCCTACGGCTGGCCAGAGGTGCTGCCCGCTGGCGAAGACAAGACCGCAGCTGTCCGAGAGCTTAAGAGAAGCTCAGCCTGGCATCCTGGCACGCAGAGAGGGGGCTCCGCGGAGGGCTTGCACCCCCAATTGCAACGCCTGCACTGCATTTCGCTGAAAGGGGGATGCACTTGGCGTTCAGAGGACCCCCTCCCTCCCCCCAAAGACAGATTGAGCAGAGAAACCTTCGCTTGGTGCTTTTGCCCTGATTCTCCAGAAACGTATAAGGCAGCCTTGGCATTTCAAACTATCTGCAGGAAGGAAAAAAAAAAAAGGGGGGGGGGAGAGAGAGAGCTACCTTCCTTTCAGGTAAACAGAGGAGATGCGTTCCTTGCTCCAGATTTTCATCGGGAGCCAAAGGTGTGCAGGCAGGTTGCCAGGGGCTGTGAACCTCAGGGGAAGCTAAGGCGTTTTGGGGTCCTTTGGAATTAAATCC
The DNA here is from genome assembly GCA_015471245.1 of Laticauda colubrina. Taxonomy (NCBI): domain Eukaryota; kingdom Metazoa; phylum Chordata; class Lepidosauria; order Squamata; family Elapidae; genus Laticauda; species Laticauda colubrina. Next base: position 12,167,845 of record BLBF01000067.1, read on the forward strand.
AAATCACCTCCGTCTTTTTTTCTTTTTTAATCTTTCTTTGCAAATGTTCTTATGGGTCTCTCTGGCCGGTGGAGTGAAGGGCTGTTTGCCAGGAGGGTTTTCAAACTGGGGGGCCAGTGGGAGGGAGGGAGGGAGGAGTAATTGCTTTGTTTTCCTCTTTCAAATGACGTTGTTTGTTGCTATTTCATAATAAAGTGGAATCCGGAGGGCAGGCAGAAAAGGGGGATTTATATTGGGCTTAATAGATTCCCAAGGGGACCCTTGGAGATGAAAGCCAAACGGAGCCCCCATCTCTTGCATGAAAGATGCCGGATCCCCTCCCTCCGTCTCTTTCTTCTCTCTTAAAGGGGGCTTTATAATGAATGTTCTAATAGAAGATTTTCGGCCTCCTGGGATGGCATGCTTGGCTGCGTTGTGGCTGTGCCTTTGATGTTATTATTATTATTTTTTTGCACAGTTGGGGAGTCTCTCAGGCAGGACTGAGGAAAGGGGGAAGCATTAAAAGAAACCCCCGCTCGCTAAAAGCAGCCCTCCAGGGCATCTCCAAAAAGGTCCCCAGGAAGGGTCGAAAGAGCACCCAAGATGCTTTCTGAAAAGACCCCTGGGGACAGCTTTCTCATCCTCTCCCCTCCTCCCCCCAACACACACCCAGTGCCCAGAGGTAGACTGCCCCTGGACATGGCAGGCCCAGCCTTGATCTCAGGGCTCACAGCTGTGAGGAGTCCCTGGACAGGGGTTGGATGGACGGGCCAAGCTGGAATCAACAATGCCAATCAGCAGATTGATCCCGAATTGGCTCAGTTGGTACCAGTTGCAAACCTTGCCCAACCAGTTTCATTTATCCCACTTTTCCCAGTAGCCCTTGGCTTATGATCACCCACTTAGCGGCCATTCAGAGCCACTGGAAAAAGTGGCATACAGTTATTCCTCACGCTTTTGACCATGGCAGCATCTTCATGATTACGTGATCAAAATTTGAATGCTGGTGATGGTTGCAGCATCCTGGAACTGTGCAATGGCCAGTTGCGACCTTCCCAGCTGGCTTCCACAAGCAACGTTAATGGGGAGGGGAAGCCAGATTCACTTAACAACTGTGTGACTCACTTAATAGCCATGCTGAGTCTCTTAAAGACCACAGCAAAAAGGAGATGAAATTGGGCTTGGTGACTGCCTCGCTTTGCAATGGAATTTCTGGAGCCGACAGAGGTTGTAAGTCAGAGGGCTGCCTGAATGCCAGCCGAGGATTTGTGGGTGGCTGTTGAAGAACGACAACAACATCAACAACAAGCAACAACAGTTCAGTTTTTTGGTTCTCTGGTTTTCTACTGGCTGAAATTAAAATGGGATAGGAAGAGAGGGCTTGCCTGCTACAGCCAGGGCCGTTGTGGCCTATTTACATATTGCGGGTTCAAAAGTTACACAGATAAGAGGGAGGTGCGGCAATTGAGGGGATGGCCCAGAATTCTTTGGGGAGGTAACTCCTGTAAGTGAGCCAAGCTACATGCGTATCTGGCTCCCTTCTACCTTTGATCTGCTGCCAGGTTTTGACAGCAGCTGGCTGGGGAATTATGGGAGTTGAAGTCCTCCCATCTTAAAGGGGCCAGGGCTGAGAAACTCTGCTCTAGGGGGAGAAAGGAACAAATTCAAAAGCTGGTTCTCCTTCTGGTTGGTTTTCTCTCCTCTCAACCAGCCCAGGACCAGCTGAGTTGCTGGATTGGACCTTCCCTTGGCTTCCTCCCCTCTCCCCATAGTCCCCTGGGAAGAAAAGTCACACGGTGAGCACTGGTTCTCCCCCACTCCCACCCCACGAACAAAAGGATATGGGGCAGGCGCTGCCCTTCTCCAGTCCCAGAATGGCCTGGTTTTCCAAAGACCCCCAAACTGGAGCCGAAGAGACCCTGAGACCCAGAAGAAAGGCAAGGTTGGGAGAAGGGATCCCCTGGGAGCCCACATTTTCCCCCTGGAGTAAATGCTGCTTGGCAAAATTGAGGGGAGGAGAGGGGAGCACCCCTTGGCAGGAATCCTGGGAAGGGCTGCATCCTTGGAAAAATAAAACTTTTTCCTTGGGGGGGGGGGTTGGATCCTGAGCTTCAAAAAGAACTCCAGTTAAGTCAGAGTTGGGCAGCGTCAGGTTTTGGAGAAAAGCTGCCTTGGGAGCTCTCCGTGTGGTCCCAGAGTGTGGGGGGGGTGTCTTTGGCCACCTCCAGAGCTCTCTTCCCAGAAGAGAGCCCCCTCCCAAGGCCCAGGGGAAGAGGGGGGGTCAAATGTTTCGACGGGTGGCGCAGTGGGAGGTTGGCAGTCAGTTTCAAGGTGGGACTTAAAGCTGCTGCTGTTATCCGTGTCATCTCGCACTAAGAGTTCAGGGAAAGAGAAAAATGGCTGCTGCCCCCCCTCCCTTCACCCCACCACCACCACCACCACCAGAAGGCGGCGAGGCTATTAGTCTCCAATCTGTCTCCAGCCCTGGGCAAAGCTCACTCCCAGACTGGCATCCTCGCCTCGGCTGCCAGGACAGGGAGAAACCAACCTTGCTTCCAATGAGGCTGGGCTTCTCTAAAGGCGATTGGGCTGGAGGGCTGCAGGGCAAGAGAGGGAGGGAGGGCAGGAGGCAGGCAAGGATGCCCCCCCCCACCACCACCAATGCCTGCTTCTCCCTGGGGGAGGGGGGGGGCTGGCTTTCCTGGGGGCCATTGTCTGGTGCGGGTGGGACCCCATCTGGGCTGGGATTGAGGTGCCCAAGAGGGACATCTGAACGCATAGACGTCTATCTTCTGCTTCGCCTGCTGCGGGCTCTCTCCTCTGCCGGTGACGGATGGCCCTCTCCTCTCCTTCTCCTAGAGGGAGCAAGGATGCAGCCCCCTCCTCCTTCCCCCACCCTGCCAATTCCCCTATAAATGGTCATCATTAAGATCCTCGGGCATCCGATTTATTTTGCTTTCTGTCTGGCTCAGCCTCTTACGGAAGGAAGGAAGCGCAAGCGAGCGTTGGAAGAGGGGGAGGAAGGGAGGGGGGGCCGCAGACACACTCGGCTGCACAGCAGAGGGAAAATGAGCACGGGGGAGGGGAGCCAAGGGGGCCTTGGCGAGACAATCCATCAATCCTGGGAGGGCCTGGCCTCCTCTGCCTTAGCCAGAGCCTTGAGGAAGGGGGTCAGAGGGGGGTGTAGACCTCTGCTGGCAGGTGCCACCCGCTTGGGCTCTGTGAAAGCTGGGAGGAAGCAGTGGGCTCAGTGGGGAGTATGGCCCAGGCTTGGGAGGGGGGAGGTCCAGGAAGTGATCCCTCCTCCTGATTTTCTCCAAGGCCAGGAAGGTTCTGGATGTGGGTCAGCTCTTGCACCGGGCAATGGTCAGGTAGACTTCCTGTGCTCGGCTGTTTAGTGATCTGCAATTTCTGACGATGAGCAACAACTTCCTTGGAAAGGAGCTGCTGAAACCTGGCTTGTCCCTGCATAACGTCGATCCCAAAGGCAGGAGGGGCCTGGACCACACCATCCATAACTCCTAGCCCAAGGATTTTGAGGAACCGCCGTGCCCCTGGATGGAAACGCCACCCTGGGGTCTGGAGGGCTGCCCCCAGAAGAAGGGGCAGGCTGCCTCTATAATGCCACTCCACGATGCCACAATGCTTCTGGATGGCATGGTTTTAACCTTGGCTATGTCCTTTTTCCAGTGGGACCGAAGGGACGTCCCTCCTTTAAGCCAAAAGGACATCGAAGGACAGAGATTTTGAGGTCCTCGTGGATTCAAAACGCCTGCGCAAAGTTTTTATTTTACATCTAAAATAGGAAAGTATTAGTTGGAGCTGGTTGGGATGATTGGCAGCTTCCCCTCCCCCCCAAGCTTTTTTGCATCGAACAGACACTGAGTCAGTGGGTAAAGCATATTAACCCTAGGGGTGCTGGAGAGAGGGGTCCCAGACCCCTGACTCTTTACAAGAAGAACGGTGTCTTATTGGCAGTCACCTCCAGCAAGGTATCTCATTTGAATCTGAACCAGAGGGGCCTCTGACAGATGTTGCCTGGCATCGTGAGTTAATTGTCTTTTTTTTTTTCCTGGCACCCAATTAACGAAGGGATTTCTGCAGATGTAACATGGCGACATGGCTTACGGGTCACTTCGTTTGTCCCTTAAATCTTACAACGGGGCCCACCGGAATGAAATGTGTGCGGTTCTTCCTCCTGTCAAGGCCAACGTGATTCAACGCATCCTTCCTTTTCCTCCACCCACTGCTTCTGCTGTCATTCAGAGAGACGGCGGGCATTTTCCTGAATTCACAGGAAAATGGCAATCAGGCACCAAGGGGGCCTGGGATGAACTCCTGCAGGGGCACTTGAGCCCCATAATTTGGCCCTTTGGGGATGGACGAGAATCCTGCTGTTTTTGGCCGAAGACGGGAAAGTCCAATCAACAAATTTTGGGATCTGGAATTCTCTTCCTCCCTGCTTTTCTGAAATGAAAACAGGCTTGCCAGATGCCCATGCAGGAACGAAGGCGGGTCCCTCCACCTTCAAAGCCAGCGTCCCTCAAGCACCAAATTCGGGCAGTCTTCGCGAAGCAGAAGCCTCATAAAGTGACCATTCGCAGTGGCCACAGGGATGATGGGAAAGTCACTTTCACCCCTGGCATTTACAGCTTTCGCAGGCCTGCAAAAGCGAAGGAAAGATGAAGGAAAGAAGATTGTAATTGCCCACTTTGCTTCACAACTGAGTTGCTGGTCTTGATATTGGTCGTTAAACGTGGACGACCCGTAAGGCAAGAGGAGAACCACTGACGTTGTGCCTGTTTATGTGTTTTCCAAGCAGTGTAGCTGTCTGTTGAGGGAACGCCAAGGGACTGGACGGGTTTTGCTGCTGCTCCATCCAGAATAGAATTTCAGAGTTGGAAGGGACCTTGGAGGTCTTCCAGCCCAACCTCCTTTTCAAGCTGGAGAATCTATACCGTTCCAGATAAACACTTGTCCAGTCTCTTCTTAAAAGCCTCCAGTGATGAAGCACCTTCAACTTCTGGTGGCGAGCAGTTCCGCTGGTTCGTTGTTCTCACTGTTAGGAAATTTCTCCTGAGTTCTTGATGGGATTCCATCTGTTGCTTCTTGTCCTGCTTTCAGGTGCTTTGGAAAATAGGTCTTTCACCCCATCGACAGGTATGGTCAAAAAGGGTGAGATGACACTCATGGCAATGCCACAAAGCTTCACTTGTTCATCCCACTGTTGGAACCCCTGCCTCAATCCTTTTGACCTCACCCTTTGGGCAACCCAGAGATATTTACTGGGATTTGCTCAACTTTCTTTCTGCAAAATGTCAGGTGGGCAGCCCAGTTGTCACCTGGTGCACTCAAGAGATGGGTTTCTGGGGGAAAAAAACCATCTTTTTCAGGGCACCCGACATAGGAGACAGGGGTGGAGCAATGGGTCTAAGGTTGAATTTTAGAGCACGTCAGGGTAAAGATCAGTCATCTTGGCCACGTCCAAGCCCCCAATGCTCCTACAGTGTTTTGGAAGCTCCTTGCTTTGAATTGTAGTTTTCTTAGGCAGGGAGACCCCCCACCCACCCATGTTATCAGTGCCACCCTAACCCTCTGCCTGCCACATTTACTTTACTGGTGTGCCAGGGCCTTTGTTGAATCAAAAAAACTTGTTTTTTTTGCCACGCAACTTCCCATCTCTTCTTTTATTATTAAAATAACCTAATCAGAAATTAAAGCCAGGGAGAAGTAAATGCCAAGGAAGGTCCCCAGTGGGCTATCAGCCCCACAGCTCCTGCCCCTTACTTGGAACTGCCAGGGGGCTGAAAACCTGCAATGCCCATTGCCAAGCCTTGGGCCAAGATGGATGGCCATACGTCATGGCTCAGATCTTGAATTCCTCCATTTTTCTTGCTTGGCAAAGTAACAGGGGGCGTGCAGACATCCAGGAGGGCGTCCTTGACAGGAGAGAGGAAAGAGAAGAAGGAAAAGGCAGGAATGAGTGGGGGAGGTGGGAGCAGAGATGGCGAGAAGGCTGAGAGATTGATCAGCGGAGCAAGGAGGGTTTTCCAGGAAGATGGAGCACAGCAACTGGGACTGAAGATAAAGGGCTGCTTAGCCCAAAGGATTGGGGGTTGGCAGAGGATGGGGGAGCTTTGGGGATGACAGTCTTCTGGAGGAGTGCAACTCTGGCCGGCTGCTCTTTGCAAAATGAAGAAGGAAGGAAGGATGGACTTAAGGGATGGAGGGATAGAAGGGTGGGTTAAAAAGGAAGGAAGGGATGAATCACAAGAAGGAGGGAAGGAACAAGGAAGGAAAGAAGGAAGGAAAAAAGAAAGAGGGGGAAGGGAGGGAGGCAGGAGGAAGGAAAGAGAAAGGAATTGAGGGAGGGATAAAAAGGATGGGTTAGAAGGAAGGAAGGGATGGAGCACAAGAGGGAGGGAAGGGGGAAGGAAGGAAGGGACTAGGAAGGGAGGGAGGGGGACTGCTTTCCTGGTCTCTCTCCCCTCCACCCCGTCTTCCCCTTCATGCGCCTGGGTGAGGCAGTGGAGCTGGGCAAAGCTGGATCATTAGCTACAAAGGAACAGCTGAGGCTCCTTCTGTAAAAAGGCTGCCTGATTCCTCCATCGATCTGCTTGACTTAGAGGGAGGAGGGGGTCAGGGGCCTATAAATTAGGGTTGGGGAGGTGGGCGGTGGGTGCAGGAGGGGCAATGCCCAGCGGTTTCAGCTGGGACTGGCACGGGGGGGGGGAGGCGGAAAAGGAAGACAGGTGTTTGTCTGGGCAGCCCAGGGAATTGAGCATGGTGAGTGACGTGGTTGCCCCTCTTAGCCAGGTGCTGACCGAGTTAGCAAATCCAGCTCGAGAAGCCGGGTGACTCAGTTTCTCCAGAGGGAATGGAAGGTTTTCTGGGGAGGATGGCTTGGTGGGAGGGCCGTGGCCTGGGTCTCCCTGGCCCACATCCAGGAGGGAATCAGGTGGCATTTTTTTCCACGCTGCAGGTTTTATGCAAAGCGAGAGATGTTTTCTGTGCTCCAGATCTCTGAATGAGAGAAACCCAATTCTTTTATTTCTTCTTCTTTTTTCCGAAATGGGTAAGGCTTTTGTGCGCTGCCTCTCATTTCAGCACCCCCATAAAACCCCATCAGCTTTCGGGTGCTACAGCTCCCTTCGTCAGGTGCACCCATAGAGGCAGAGCCAGCGGAAAGCTGCTTCTGCCTTGGAATAACATTTGGGCATCACGGGAGGGGCTGGCAGGCACCTCGGGAGCCACGACACACGAGGGACTCCCAACCTTTGCCTTTGGGGAGAGGCACAGGAGCAACTGAGGGATCCCACAAATTTCAATGGAGCCAGGTTGGGCATTGCAGTTTGACTGTCAAGTGTGTGTGTGGGGAGGGGGGGCTTGGTTTTAGGTTACCAGAAGCAGCTTGCAAGGTGCTGGAAGGGAGGCTGATGCTGTTGGGAGAAAGAATCTGATCTTGGTTCTGTTTACACCAGGGGTGTCCAAGGTTGGCAACTGGAAGAGCTCAAGACTTTTAAGGCCCACCATTCCCCAGCCAGCAAGAAGTTGAAACCCACAGCTTCTCAAGTAGCCAACCTTGGACACCCCTCGGTTCCTCTTAAGGTGGCCTTGAAGACGAGTGGGCAATGCCCGGTAGCTGCAGGGCACCAGAGCCCCCACCTCTGCTCCCCCCGTTGTTTCTCCCTCCCCTCCCCAAGGTCTGGCCTTGTGCTTCCCCAGCGGGGCCGCCGGAGGAAATCTTCCACTCCTCTCCTTTTCCGTCACCCAACCCAGCGCTCTGCCGATAATTACTCCTCTTCCTTAATTGAAAATTTCGGCCTCAGCGATTTGAGAGAAGGGGCGAGGGCTGGAACCCGGGCAAGCATGACACCATTGGAGCACTGCGTAATGGGCCAAGAGCGAAGCTGGGGGATTTATGGCTCCTACAGGTTGGCAAATGGTCTCGTAACTCAAGCGAGGGGCTTCGGCACAGAGGGCTCCACCAGCCACAGACCACCCCCCTCCACACACACACACTCCTCCTCCTTCCTCCCCGCCCCGTCCGTGCCTGCTACCACCCGCTGCGGTGCAACCACAGGGGGAGGGAAAAAAGTCTTTTCCTCACCCATGGGGTGGGATGGAGTCTCGAGGCTCAATGCTTTTTATGAGAATTATGGCTGTTATTACCAGCACCGCCCTCTCAGAACGGGGCTCTCTGTCTGAGCCAGCCGGAGAGACCGGGATTTGGGGGGGTGGGATGGAGAGGCCAATTAAATCAAAGGGGTCTGACTGACAGCCTCACCTTCCAGCGTTGGGGGGGAGAGCGGCAGAGGGCTGGAGGAGGTGAGGCTGCCAAAGACAGATAAGGTCCAATCAAGGTGGATCCACCCGGCACTGGTATTTAAGACGCCAGATCATGCCTCGCTAGCGTGGTTTTCCGAAATGCTGCAGATTTCCTCTAGATGAAGAAGGGCAGGGGCGATTAAGTCACTGTCCACCTCTCCTCCCCAGCCCCCCCTCCCTCCCCCAGCCCAGTTGGAGAGAATCAAATGGTGGGCCCAGCCAGGGGGGAGGGGAGGGGGGGCACTGCACCTCTCTGATTGTCATTAATAACAGCAATTTTACCAGATTAGTGCCCGTCCTTTAACAACTCGGATGCACATAAGTGCCAGGAGCATTTTGATGTGCTGCTGGTTGGCTCCTCCATGCTGCTAATTTCTTCTCTTCCGCCCCCCTCTCCGCCCCCCAGCATTAATGCATCAGGAAAAAAAAATATGTTGGTGTGTTTTTAGGCTGAGGGAGAGGAAGGAGGCCCTGGGTCCTTATAGCTGACCTCTTCAGCCCTGGGCTGTTTGGGGGGCTGAAGGGGGAGCTTCCCCAGTGGAGTGTTGGTTGGTGCCAAATGCAATGGGAGGTTAATTGGATGGTGTCATTCAGGCATAAGGTATTTGTTATGCAAATAGCCGCCTCCAGAAACCTGAGCAGCTTAATCAAGGGAGAGCAGGGGGGAGGGGAGGGGAGAACAGTTGCTCTGCAGTGGACCTGACAAAACAGCACAACCGACACACAAACCCACACTCCTCGGAGGAGGCTGCAAGGGAATGCCCTCTCGGTGCCTTGGTTCTCCAGCAAGGTGTCATCTCCGTCCACTTTGAGGAGCAAGGGTGATCCTGATAGAAGAGAAACCTGAGTAGCTTACTCAGGGTGAGCAGGTGGGGAGGGGGGACAGTTGCTCCTTTGGCAGCTTCACAAAAGAACCCAACAATGTGGAAATCCACATTCCTTGGATGAGGCTGCCCCCCTCATTGTGTTGGGTCTCCAAGAAGGTGGCATCTCCATCAACTTTGAGGAGCAGTGGAGGTCCTGGAAGGACCAGCACCCAAAGGGTTAAACTGCCCCCCTCTCTTCCCCACCCATGCCAAATCCAAGGCTGTTTCCTACACCCCCAAGTTGCTGTCTTCCCTCGGTTCTTCCCTCTCCCACCCAGCTCCTTCACCTTGGCTCGAGTCCTCTCCAGCTTCCCGGGGATGGGAAATGCGGGAGCCACGCGGCAGACAAAACCCGAGGAGGAGCACCGCATTATCATGCCGAACACGTCAAGCTGCCTTGGAAAGCTTTGGGGCAGGGAAAGCCAAACAAGGCTGCTGTTTCTGAGCAGACTTTTTGAGCATTTCCTGTCTTACAACAGAGGCCCCTGCGAGTGGCAAACGCCGCACTAAAAATAGGCTCAGTAAACTCGTCACTGCTTGGCTAGTCGGGAAAGAAAGCTTTGCAGGAGGAGGAGGATGTGGGAAATCATCTCAGTCAGTCAGGATAGAGCCGGAAGGGAGCTTGGAGGTTCTCTAGCCCAACCCCCCTTGCCAAGAAGGAGACCCAAGACCATTTTGGACCCCTGGCTGTCCAAACTCTTCTTGAAGACTCACAACTTCTGAAGGCAAGTTGTTCCTCTGATTAATTGTGGTCCCTGTCAGGAAATTTGTCCTCAATTCCAGACTGTTTCTCTCCTTCATTAGTTCGTATCCAGTGTTTCTTTTCCTGCCTTCTGGTGCTTTGGAGAACAGGTGGACCCTTCTGCTTTGGGGCAGCCCCTCAAATATTGGAAGGCTGCTTTCATGCCCCCCCCAGTCCTTCTTTTCTACAGACCAGCTGAACCCAAAACCTGCAACTGTTTGTTCTTCCTGTGTTTTCATCTCCAGGCCTTTGACCATCGTAGTTGCTCTTCTCTGCATTTTTCCCAATGTCTCAACATCTTTGTCGTAATCTCACTTCCGTGGTCCTGCTTCCTTTCCTCCCCTCCCCTCAACCTCCCACCACTGGCATTCTTTGTGGTAGCTGGGCCACAGGATCAACCTGCAGATCGGCCTTGGGCAGATGCCACTCATGGGTAAGGTTTTGGGGCATCTACTTTAGGCTTCTCCTGCTTGGTCAACAGAGACCCAACTGAGACAACCTGGATAGGCAGGAGGTTGAACAGACACTCCAACAGAGTAGACTACATAATTTGGAGATTGTTTTTTTTAATTGGTGGGGGATGTAATGCTGTGAGAAGGGACAGGCTAGTAAATGAAGCAGGCAGGTAACTGAAGAACACCCTCCTTGAACCCAAGAGGCTCACCCCCCACCCCACCCCTACCCCCGCCCTGTAGGCCATTCTGAACAACAGACTAGGTTTCTCATGTGATCAGTTGTGCAACCCTCCCCAACTGTGATCGACCACTTTGCTTCCTTGGGAAGTCACGATGGACAAGAAGAGAGGGTGCTTTGGGCAGTCCACTGTTCCACTTGCCCATTCCTGGTTTTTCTTTCCCTGAATTTCCTGCTTAAATGGGTTTTGTTTTGATTTTGGAATCTTGCTTTATCCGTCTGTTGGGTGGACAAGACCGAGCCAAGTGGGGGATATGCTACTGCTAAAGGCCATCAGATACACCTTCTTGGGTGAGTTTAAGAGCGGCACCTTCTGGGTCTCTTCTGGCAGCAGCCCACTTCACATTTTCAGTGTTGCTGTTATTAGGGTTAATATTGGACAAATGAATCCATGCGAAGGGATTGTAGCCGTGTCCATTCTGGGGGGGGGGGGGTAGCTGGTTCTTAAGAAATTGACCTCTGAGCTGTCTTGCTGCTTCTGGGCAGAAATTTGGACTAGCACTGATTGGGATGCTTTGATGAGAGGAGGATCTTGGTTGGGGGGATACATAGCTACCTCTGCCTGCCCTGTTGAAGTGAGTTTGGCGGTAACAACCCTGCAGATTGGCAGTTGGAAGGACCTCCCCCTCCCGTGGCTCCTTTCTCTGCTTCACGTCCCCATTAAGCAGCAAGGCATTAAGATCAGCCACACGTGTGGCGAGGTTCTGTCGAACAGCAGTGCAGGCCGATCCTGATTTGTAGGCAGGCTGAGCGGAGTGAAAGGGAGAGGCGAAAAGGTGGCGAAACGGGTGCCACGGCTGAGGCAGAGCCAAAGCCACAAGGGGAGAGGGCAGGACCAAACAGGCCGGCCTAGGGAAAGGGGAGAGATGGGGCTGGGGTGTAAATGAGTATCCAGCCTCTTATGCATGCCTCTCTGGCTGATCAGTGCCACCCCGGTGCCGTCTGGGGCAGAGGGAGAGACCAAGGGACATCACATAAGAAAGGATCCTTGCTGCCTGGGCATGCTTGAGTGCTGGGGGGAAGCTGGAAGCCAAGAGAGAGGAGGTTGAAGAGGAGGCGTAATTATCCAAGCTGCCCCTCTGCCCCCCTTTGAATCTGCAAGGATCCATGCTGTTCGCTCCGCTTGCTGGCTCGCATCATGTTCTCTTAGTTATCTTCCAACATATGGACCGCTTTCCTGCAGAGAGAACTCTGAGGGGCATCATGCTACGAGTTCCTTTTCAGAAAGACGCTCTCGTCCTCCGTGGATTTGAGTTCATCCCCATAAAAATATTCAATGAATTGGAGGGAGGCTGGGCTCTCGCCTGGAAGGGGAATGAATCCTCCGTGGATAGGCTCAATGCCACCGAGTTGACCGGGCTTGATTTGCGTTGTGGCCACCAATAAATGGATTGTTGACAGCTCTCCATCCCTGTGGGAAAAGGCAAGTGGTTTTAAAAAATGGGCAGGGGTGAAATGTGTTTGGAGTGCACCAGGGAGATGATTTGGGCATTCTCTTCTCCACCCTCCACCCCCGTGGGTGGATATGACGGGTTAATTTCTAAATCATCCAGGCTTGTTCACGGAACACCTGGTTATATTAATGGCACTGCTCCCAGGAAAAGAGGAGCCAGAAAAATGGTGCCTTAAAAGGAACGGCCTCCGTGCACCTAGAGAAAACAGCGTCTTTTGTTTTCCCTTCAAATTGGTCCGAAATCAATTAATCTGTTTTTAAAAACCTCACACAATGAATCTGCAATGACTTTGATGATCAGGTGACTTTCCCAGTGCCCAATACTCCCTATTGACTGCTCCCAGCCGTGTGCAGGAGAACTGGGGGGGGGGGGGAATCCATCCATTGCAGGGCTGCTGTTCTGTTTCATTCTCTTTCATTTCAACCCTTTGATTGAAAGCCATGTTTTCACCTCCTTTGAGCAGGTGAGATGGAGGTGGCAGAGCACCCTCTTCTCTAACCCTTTCTCTCCAGGAACAAAAGCTGTGGGTTTTTGTGGTTTTTTTTGGAAGAATTTATTTCAAAAGCTCCATTCAGCAATTTTTCTTCCTGTACACCTTTCTGAAACTTTCGAACAAGGCCCTGGAGCTGATTCGGCACCCGTTCTTACTGTGGTGGCTTCCCTTAAGGCAAGTGATTCTCCACCTTGGCCACATGGAAATGGGTGGACTTCATAGAAGATGGGACCACTCAACTTCAAATTACCATGATTGAGGAACACTGCAGGTGGCTCTGTTTACCAAGCTTTGCTGGCTGGGGAATTCTGGGAGTGGAAGTACACGTCTTCAACCTGCCACAGTTGAGATATTCAGAAGACCTCGCATATGAGGGATGATGGATTGAGATGCGGTTGGCTTCTGGTTGGGTTCATTTCAGAAAATCCCAATGGAGAATCTGTGGGTGAAGGACACTTCATGCTTAACATTGAAGAGTGACCTCCTGGAGATGTGGCAAGTTTTATGTGGTGACCCTAGCAGCATGGTGAGGAATTCCATGGGTTCCACATGGTGCTGGTTTGGGTTTGGGACACTCCAGGCCTTTCACAACCAGCCAAGGAATAAGAAAGTTTTTCATGGTTTGGTCAACTTGAGAAGAAGAGAATCTGTAGAGATCAGCTCTCCATCTTGTGGGAAGGCTCTGAAGGTTCATCTGCAAACATGTGATGAAGGGTCTTGATCTCCTTGAGATGTTTGGTGGGGGTTCCATATATATAGTGGTTGGACCCACCCCATCTTTCTCGTACCCTCCAAGCCTCTCTTAGAGTACTTCATATTCAGGCTGGGAATCAGAGGAGGAAATAGATCTGGGATCTGGAGGGGTAAATACAGACCACACATCAGGAAGAGAGCTAGAGACATCAGCTGATTCCTTCTCCAGAGCCCCTTTATCTTCTGGCCTGGGGGGAGACCCCCCCTCCACTTCCAGACCTTTGTTCTGGCTCTACCTTGGAAAGAAAAATGGCGGCGGGGGGGGGGGGAACAGTTTCTGCCAGAATGGAGGTGAGCATCAAAGGCCCACAACCATCACCTGTGTGGAGAAACTGCCTCATTTCCCTTCAGCTCAGCAGCACAAGACTTATTTGTGTGTGGCTTTGTGGTTATTGTATGTTGTGCAATGGAAGGCAGAGAAATGGATACGCTTTTGCAGTGGGTTTTCCAAACCTTGGGAACTGAGGCTGATGGCGTGGAGGGAGAGAGGGAGGGAAAAAAGGAAGGAAGAGAGAGAGAGAGAGAGAGAGATGAAGGAAAGTATGTGAAAGAGGAAGGAAAGGATGAAAAGGGAGGGAGAGAGGGAGGAAATGAGAGAGAGGAAGCAAGGAAAGAAGGGAGGGAAGAAATAAGAGATGAAAGAGGGAGGGAGGGAGGAAAGCAGAAAGGAAGGAAATGAGAGAAGTGAAGGAAGAGAAGAGGAAAGAAGGAAGGAAATTGGATTCCTGGGCTCCTTTGGTTCTCCCTTATTGCGAGCGACTCCATCCTCTTGTGCTTGCAAAGATTCTCCGGAGATTGCCTGGCTAATAAGAGAGTCCCTGGTTCGTTGTTCCTTCCTTCCTGATTTTCTGCAGAAAAGAGAGGAGGGCTCAGCGCCACTGCCTCCCTCTCAGTGGGGAGAGCTCCCCAGGAGGTTTTTTAATACTCTCTTTTTGTGCTATGACTGGGGGGTAATCTATATCTCTCTGTCAGTAATTGCCTCTCCTTATACCTGTCTTTCTTCCCATAATTGCCCACGTAGCTTGCAAAGGTTTGGGAGGGAGGCTTTGGAGGTGGGGCTGCCAGCCTCTACCTGGAAACCATGGATTATGGAGGACAAGGAGGAAGAGGTTGGCAGTAAACAAGCCTGTTTGGGGAAAGGGGGAGGCTGGATCTCAGAGGCGACGACAACCGAGCCCCAGTTATTGCTGGCAAGCCAAGCCTTCCCCACTGTCTGCTGTTTTCTTGGCTCTGCATGTCTGAACGCAGCTGAAGTGAACCAGGAGATCTGTGCCCATCGATGGGGATGGGTTGGGGGGTCTGGATGAAGGAGGGGCAGGGGGAAGATTTGGCTGGATGGCCTCTTTAAGGCACATTTTGCACTGCAACATTGTGTTGGCTCCGCTCACTCCTATAATTTATCGGGACCGTCCTGGTTCTTTGTTCTGTCTCCTCCAGGAACTAACCATCTTCATTTCCAGAAGAGGCCAAGGTAGGGGGGTTCGTTGTCTTCCTCAGGTTCAGCTTCCCACTTCAGGGCCCACCGCAGAAGGAGGCATGTATTTGGGTCTCATTGTAAGAGAGCTCCATAAAAGGGTAACGTTCCATTTTTGGTGCCTTCATAGTCAAGTCTCTTTCTTGATAGTACAGGTAGTGGTTGACTTGGAATCATTCACAATCATACAAAGCTACAATGGCACTGAGAAAAGGGACTTATGGGTGGTCCTCTCACTTACGATCACTGAAGCATCCTTGTGTTTTCAAAATTCAGGTGCTTGGCAACTAGTGTGTGTTTATGATGGTAGTAAGATTGTGTGACGGCCATTTGTGAGCTGGCTTCCAACCAACAAAGTCAAGGATGGAAGCTGGGCCCCTTCCCAGATTTACCCAGTTGGAGAAAGCTGGTCCACTCTGACTGACAGCAATTTTCTAGGGATTTAGTCAGGAGATCTTCCCAGTCCTGCAAACCTCAAATCTTGCAGATTCTCAGAGTTGCGTCCCCTTCAAATTTGGAAAATAATCATCTTCCTTGGTGTTGGCTTCTCACTGTATTTGAAGGCAGCCCCTGTGGTTTCTCAACCATGTTTTTGATTTAGACTTGGCCGTGGCAGCTTAATCCCATCTCCAACTTGGATTCTTTCCAAGACATGAGGACTTAATTCTCAGACTTCTCCAGAATTCCATTAAAGAAGAGGTCCAGATTGGAGGGATGTCTTTGCGGCCACAGGCCATGAAGGAAAGGGACACTCTGTCAGCCATTGTTCTGTTAGCTTGAGGAGAGCAAGATCATCTTCCAGAAAGTTGCCAGGTGGTGATGCATGCTGTTTTCTGCCCAACTTGTTGTGTGCAGTAGATCCAAGGTTGTTGACCATCTTGACCAAGGCTCGTCAAACTTGGCAAGTTTAAGACTTGTGGACTTGTGAATTCCTGAGCTAACATGACTGGAGGAAGAATTCTGGGAGTTGAAGTCCACAAGTCTTAAAAGCTGTCAAGTTTGAAGACCTCTGATCTTGACTGATGGCGTCTCCCAATGCTGTCACCCAGTCGTGATGGAAGTAGTGCTGCAGATGCACTTCTCACGATGGGGAACTTCTCCCCAAGGTCAACAGCCCCATCGGAGAAGACTCTCGGATGAGCGTTGGGTTCCTCCACCCACTAGAGAACATAACAGCCCTTCCCAACAGCCCTCCTTTCAAAGCCTGCTTCTCCAGGACCCCCCCCCCCCCCGTTTTGGCGCTCTTCATCCGTCTCCCTCTCAAGATGTTCTACTCACCTCCTCGCTGAGCCCGTCTGGCCCCAGATTGCAGGCGGCCTTTTATCTTGTGGAGCTCAGAATGCGCATCTGTTCACAGGCGGCACATCATGTATCATTGGCTTGACACTGCCGAGCGTCAAGTCTCCAGCCCTGCCACATGGGATTCCTTATCCCAACAGCACTTCTGGGTATTTCTGAAGCAGCCCAGAAGATTGGAAAGAGCCTGGGGAATCCTCTTGAGCCCCATCGAGGCTCCCTTCTTCTCCACCCCCAAATTTTACACTGAGAGCCTGCCTGGCTACGCCGGCTTTGAAAAACAGAGCTGGTTTCCTCCCCCACCCCCCATGATTATGTGCCACATCAAGCATCTGCCACGTTCATGCCTTGCAGGCTAAAAAATAATAATAATAACAATAAAAAAGAGGAGCCCTTGGCCAAAATGGCCTTTGTCCATCTCCGCTAAGCCTCTGATCGTAATGACCTACGGTGGAGCGTTTAATAAGGATGGGTAATCAGTTGTTCTACATCTCCCTCCGGAACCCAAAAACCTGCCTTTCCTCACTAATTAGCAAATAACTCTCCACCAACCAATGGGGCTGGGAGAAACTAAAATCCCTGGGAAGGTAGGGAGGCTAAATGGCGCAGTAATTTATTCCCCGGCGAATAATGTGGCTGGCGTTGTTGCTCAAAGACCCTCTGGCCATCCCACGCCCCCCAGCCCCCAGCCCCCAGCCCCCAGCCCGGCCTGGTTTTAGCAAATGACGCTTCTTATCCCTCCCACCCATCCCGGGCTGCTCAAGGACCCCCTCCAGACGCGACTCCAGCCTGAAGCAGAGCTGGTGTTCTGAAGCTGTTGGGCGGGGGGTTGGCCTTCTTTCCCCCCACCCGCCCCACTCCAGAATATGGGGCAACTGAAATTCCACCCGTTGGAGCTCACAAACGAGACGGACACCCTTTCCCATTCAGCCCATCGTCCTGCCCTAGATGGCCACTTTCCAAGCCGTCCTGTCAATTATGCCCACCTCAAGGGCAACGTCGGTCTTCTTGAAGGTGGCCGGCCCAGTTGGGAAATCAGGTTCCAAGTAGCCATGGTTACCTTTCCTTTTTTGGGAAGAGGTGACTGCATGGCACCTGGCTTTTGTGCAGGTGTGTCAGCGAGGCTCACCAGCATTCACCCAGGCAGTTTAGAATAACAAAGTTGGAAGGGACCTTTGAGGTCTTCTAGTCCAACCCCTGCTCAAGGTGAAAACCCAATATCATTTCAGAAAATGGATTGTTTGATCTCTCCTTAGAAACCTATTTCTATTATTTCCACTATTAGAACCAGAGCTTCCACTGCTAAGCGATGCCAGCATTAAATGAGTCATTACGCGACCGTGACTTGATTTTATGACCCTTTGGCCTTGGTTGTTAAGTGAATGCAGCTTCTCCCTTTGGACTTTGCTTGTTGGAACCCAGCTGGGAAGGTTGCAGGTGCATCTGGGACGAAGGTGAGTTGGTCACGATCACACCAGATGCAGGGACACTGCCACCTTTGTGAGTGCAGTTGTCAGTCACCGTTTTGGCGCTGTTGTAACTTGAAACAATCACTAAAGGATGGTTGTAAGTGGAGGATTGTCTCCACATGTGCTGAGATGCACATGATGCACATGATTCCAGAATTCCTCAGCCAGTTTTGCTTAAAGTTGCAAGTCTTAAAGTTGCTCATGTTGGAGACCCCTGATCTAGAGGGAGCCTTGTCACCTGCCCAATAAGAGGGGCAACGCTTCCTTGGCCGGAGCCCTGTTTACGGCCGTCCTTTCCTCTGAAGCCTTGGCGAGAGGATGGCCCCAGGTGTGACGGTAAGGATCTGTTTATTTACCAACATGGAGGCTGTGAAGAGCTGGAGCCCTGCCAGGATGCAGCCAGCCAGCCTTGGCACAGACCCAGGGGCAGCCCTGCCTCTTCAAATCTGCCCTGCCTACCGAACTTCCCGGGTGCCTTGGCAGAGGCCACGTTGGCCTGCCCATCAGAAGCTCTCCTGCCAACGGGCAGGGTGCCAGGTTGGTCCAAAGCAGCTGGTGACAGATTGGCCTGCTGTCCCCCACCCACCATCCCACCAGGCTGGAGTTTGAATGGCAGGTCTGGAGGTGACGCAGGACGGGTAGGGGGCATGACACCCTCCACAGCCAATCCTGGGATGGCCAACCTAGGATCTTATTTTATGGCTTTGTTTTATTTTAACTTTATATTTGGTTTGATTGATTGATTGATTAGAAGAAAGAAAAAGGAGAGAGAGAAAGAAGGAGGGAGAGAAATAAAGAAAGAGGGAGAAAAGGAGAGATTAAGAAAGAAAGAAAAGAAAGAAAAAAAGAAATAAATAAGAGTGGGGAGAAAGAAGGGAAGAGAGATGGAAAGAGAAAGAAAAAGGAAGAAAGAAAGAAAGAAAGAAGAGAAAGAAGGGAGGGGGAGGAGGGAAAGGGAGAGAGGGAAAGAAAGAAAGACAGGCACAGGCACACATGGTTCAGTCTTGCAGTGCTGCACATGCCTGCGCATTCAGACCTCGATGGATGAAAGATCAAAGTCCATTCTTGCAATCCCGGGGGAGGGGAAGGGGGGGTGGATTTTTGCCTCCCTCCTTGGCTCTTCGCTCCCCCCCCCAAAGGTTACCTTGCCAGAGGAACATCGACCCAAACTCAGTGAGGGGGCAAGGGGGTGATTTCCGCTCTGTCAGGCCGCAGACCTGAAGGCTTCGCCATGGAAACCGCTTCCCTAACCGGGGCTCTGCGGAGAAGAAGGGGGGGTGATGATCAACCCTCAGGGATCATCACCACTGGAAGCTTCCAAGAAGAGGCTGGACTGCCATTGGTCAGAAATGGTGCAGGGTCTCCTGCTTGGGCCAGGGGGTTGGACTAGATGACCTACAAGGTCCCTTCCAACTCTGTTAATCTGTATCTGTCTGGAAGGGTGTAGGGTCTCCTGCTTGGCGGGGGGGGGGGGATTGGACTAAGAAACCAACACAGTTTCCAGCCAGGGCTGTTTTTATGGTAAAGGACCAAGTTTGGCAGATCTGAAGGGGATACCCCCTCCCACTTTGTCTGGGGCAGGGAGGGGCTTGTCCAAAAAGGGGGGGTTGCTCGTGTTACAGGTAGCCCTTGATGTACAACAGTTCATTGAGTGACCAAAGTTACAACGGCACTGGAAAAAATGGCTTATGGCCATTTTTCATACAACCGTTATGGCATATCCGTGATCAGGTGATTAAAATCCAGCCATTTGGTAATTGACTCGCATTTATGATGACATCCCGGGGGCCATGAGATCCCCTTCAACCAGCAAAGTCAACCTGGGGAAGCCAGGTTCACTTAACCGCGTCACTAACTGAATAACTGCAGTGTTTCACTTAACGACTGCGGCAGGAAAAGTTGTAAAAGGGGCAGAGCTCACTTAACAAATGTTTCACTTGGCAGCAGGAATGTTGGGCTCAAATGTAAGTCGAGAACTAGCTGTAGTTCTTTGGCTGATGGCTGCCTTGTCTGTGGCTCTTCCTCCTGTCCTCCAAGGCCATTCCCTCTCTCCCCCTGCACACACAGACACACTCCAAGGCCTTCTTCCCTTTCGGCCTGGGGGAGCCACGGAGCGGAGGGTGTGCAGAAGCTACGTGGCAGCCCAGGCCAGCTTTGGGGTGGAGGGCAACTTTCCAGGTGAACAGCCAGTCGGCGTCTTGCGCAGAAGAGGAAAGAGAGCAGGAGGGGTGGGGAGGGGCGAAGGGGGAGGAGATGTCAGCTTTGGTGGTTCCTGGCTGCGAGCATCATGAATTCTGACACATTCCACCCAGCGAGGCAGAAACCAGTAACAAGCTCCCCTCTGGGGCTTTGCTCATCCACTTACCTGGCTTCCTGAAGCCTCCCCAGGGTGCCAGCGTGCCCTGTCGTCATCGTTACAGCAGCTGATGAGGGAGGGGGCGGCCGCCGCGGTGTGGCAGAAAGCAGCTGCGGTGGGCTGCTGAGTGAGCAGCCTTAAGCAGGCGTGATGGATGTGCCAGCCCCTCCGGCCGGCAGGGGAAAGGGCAGAGGGAGGGGGCACTGGAGGAGAAGAGGGGGTGTTTGTGTCGGGGCCAGGACGGGTGTCTGGCTGGAGCAGGGAGGGCTCCCCAACGGTGAGGCTGGGGATCACATGTCGAAACCTTCCGCCGCTGAAAGCCGCTTAGACCCGCGACTCTCCTTGCAAACTGGCCCTCCGGGAATTGCAGCCCAGCTGGCTCAAAATTCAACTGCAGGGGCTCTACTGGATTTCTGCCCCCCCCCCCACCCCCCCCACCCCGGTGGTCTTCTCATCCTGGCATTTCTCGGCTATTTCGTTCTGCACATCCGGTGCCAGGGGAACTTTGGCTGCTGTCCCTCGAATTCTGCCAGTCTTAAAATGATAATGTGTATCTATCCGCTTGATAGCTCCGTCGCCCGAAACGTGCCACTTTTGTTTTAAAACTGACGAAATTAAAGGGGGCTCTGAAGAAGGAAGGGAGCAGATGGGATGATTAAATGGGGGGGTGGGGGGAATTAGTGAAAAAAACTTTCAAGGAGCACAAACGTTTTGCTACCCTTTTTGTAGCAGATATAAGAGTTGGGAGGGGGAGTTTTCCCCAAATACCCCAAAACAAAACCCGGGAAATGCTGTTTGTGGAGAGAAGAATCACAGTTCCTGTATCCCAGGTAGAAGTGGGGGCCACCCATCCACAAGCACCACGAAAGCTGGTTTATCTCTCTCTTTCCCCTTCCTTGTTCCTTCGTTTTGGCGGTGATTCTTCCCCCAAGGGAGTAGATGTGAATGTCTGGACAGGATACAGGTAGTCCTCAGTTTACAGCTACAAGCGAGCCCAAAATTTCTGTTGTTTAGCGAGACACTTAAGTGACTTTTCTCACCTTTCTCACCTTCGTCGTTAAATAAATCGCCACAGTTGATATGTTAGTAGCCCAGCTGTTAAATGAATCTGGCTTCCCCATTGACTTTGGTCATCAGAAGATCACCTGACCTCAGACCCAGCAACAGTCGTAAGTATGAATCAGTTGCCGTGCATCTGGATTTGGTTCACGTGATTATGGGGCTGCTGCAAAAGTCATAACTTTTAGCCAGAAGTTCCTTTTTTCAGGGCCGTTGTAACTTGAAACGGTCGTGAAATGAAGTGTCGTAAGTTGAGGACTCCCTGCACAGCCGGAATGTCGGGAGCTCCCACCACCCCCCTCTTTTCTTCCCACCTCAGCTGAGTTTTGCAACTCTCCCCCAAATTCCTGCGGCCCCTTTTCTCTTTCAAGGTGAGAGGGAATAAAAGGTTCCCTTTGAGGAAGGCCTGGGGGGAGACAAGGGCTGGTCCAGGAAAGCGGGGAGACCCTCGAGCTCGTTCAGCAAATGTAGCAGCTGTGCCCCAGCCCCTCCCCAGCCCCCTCCTCGGCTTTCCTCTCGCCCCTCACTTCCCCTTCCAGCTCTGCCCGGCCTCCATCCATCAACGCGCAGCTCTGGTTCCAGCCGCAAGTGAGATTCCCACCACGCTGAGCTCAGCATTCAGCGGATGGGACCCTCCCAGCTTTGGGGGGATGGAGACAGTGACTGCCTCTTCCCCACCCTTGGGGGCTCCCTGGGGTCTTTGGGTGC
Organism: Laticauda colubrina; assembly: GCA_015471245.1. Classification (NCBI taxonomy): domain Eukaryota; kingdom Metazoa; phylum Chordata; class Lepidosauria; order Squamata; family Elapidae; genus Laticauda; species Laticauda colubrina. The sequence continues at coordinate 12,189,515 of BLBF01000067.1, forward strand.
CCCAGGTGCCCTTCCACCGGAAGGGGGGGGGAGGACATGGAGCTCCTGCCTGCCGGGAGAGAAAAACAGGGTCTTGGCATCTCGGGAGGCCTCTCCTCTTGAGAGCAGCCGAAACAAAGGCGAGGAGGGTCGGAGGGTGGCTGGCATATTAATGCACCGGCTCCCCCTCCCCACTCTGGCCTCCTCCTCCTCCCCCCTCTGGAAAAGGCCTTTGCCGAGAGAAGCAGCCGCCACTGTTTACAAGCGGACTGACAAGCAACAGCCGGGCTGGGGCTGGTCTTGCAGACGGAGGGAAGGACTCAGTCCCACCTTGGCCCTCTCAAGTCCCCGAGCCTTGCATCAATCAGGGCCCAGGAAGAAGAAGAAGAAGAAGAGGGGAGCAAAGACCTGGCTTGAGGAGATGGGGAGGGGCTTCAGGTCATATCTGCTGCCTGCGGAGGAGAGGGCAGGGCTGGGAAGGCGCCCTCAAGGTTCAGGCAGGCTGGGGGGGGGGGGGTTGCAGCTGACTCATTGAAAGGGGGCCTTCTCCCAACAGTCTCCTTTGGGAGTCTGGGTTGGTGGGCTGGGGTCTCTGGGGCCGGCCTTTTCAGGCACCTATCAGGTCTGCTGGTCTGGCCAGCCACAAAGCCCCCCCCCCCATTTGTCCTGTGGGTTGAACACAAGGGTGGGATTGTGGATGAGCTGCAGAGAGGTTGGGTGATATTGTGGGGGAGGGGGAGGTGTTGGGACCTTATCTGAAGGGGGCTGGCTGTCCGGGGAGCTAAGGAAGGGGGGGGAGGGGTTTCCTGGAGTTCTTCCTCCCTCCTTGGTCCAGATGACTTCATTTTATCCATCCGTCCATCCATCCATCCATCCATCCATCCATCCATCCATCCATCCATCC
>BLBF01000067.1:12190407-12229201 GCA_015471245.1 Laticauda colubrina
TCCATCCATCCATCCATCCATCCATCCATCCATCCATCCATCCATCCATCTATCTATCTATCTATCTATCTATCTATCTATCTATCTATCTTGGCCATCCGTCATATCACACGGTACCTCTGGCCAGCTTTACAATATTAAAAAATAAAAACTATATACCGTAAATAAAATACTATGAAAGACCAAAATCACAAAGTACAATAGCTCAAAGATGGGGAGGGAAGGAGGGGGTAGGATGAGTGATGAGTGAGGGTGGGAGTGGGATCTGATATTAATTTATCAGCTACCCCTCCCACCAAGAAGCCCCTTCCCTACATTCCTCCGTCTTTCCCATAAGATCCACCTTCCTGGCTGAGCCAAAATGTTTTGAGTGCTGTTGGCCCCAAACCACCCCATGGATCAGCCACAGACCCAGTGGAGGGGGCAATGGGGTCCTCCCCATTGAGAAATTTGAGAAATCCTTCTTTCTTTGTTTTTTTGGAATTGCTTTGTCCTGCCCATGGAAAGAAACGTGCCTTTGAACCCAAGGCCAGGAGATGCTTTCCAAAAGGTCCGACCTTAAAGTGCTTCCTGATTCTGTCTGCCTGCTGGGGTCTGTCTCTCCCCCACAGCCCCCAGGCCCAGTTTGTAGCCTGAGTTTCTCCCAGGAAGCCCATATTTAGATGGCATTTTATTTTGGCTCTTTCCCTATGCAGGAGGAGGTTGGGTAAAAGGGCATCTACTTGGCAAGGCTTTCCAGGTGTGGCCTTCAAGCAGGGCCAGGCAAGAGTCTTGTTGCACCGTCAACAGGTGCTGCCGACAAGATGCCCTCCAGATACTTTGAACTGTCCCTCCCAGCAAGACGGGGCGGGTAGTGGAGTGGGCAGACAGATGGAAAGAGCCCTGGAGGCTTTGAAGGGTGAAGGCAACCTTTGCCTGCAACCTCCAACCTTTTGTGGTGGCCCCAGAACATCAACAAGAGTTGCATTTGCCTTCTTGTTCTTGGTTTCCTCCATGTGACATGCATGTTGTAATTCGGGATCATCGTTTGTGGTGTTTTTCACCCTTGTACGTTCTCCAAAGATGTCCATCTCTTCCGCCAAACCCCCCAAAATTGAGATATGTGAGAGCAGAACTTGGGAGCCTCCTGGGTTGAAGCTGGGGAGGCCCACCAAGGCTCCTCTTGGCAACCGGTTTCCCCCCCCCTCCCGTCCATCCCTCCTCACAGGACTGTCGGCAGAGGCAGAGCCCAACCCTCCATGGAGCAGGGGTCTCCAACCTTGGCAACGTTAAGACTTGTGGACTTCAACACCCAGCAAAGCTGGCTGAGGAATTCTGGGCATTGAAGTCCACAAGTCTTAAAGTTGCCAAGGTTGGAGACCCCTGCTCCATGGTGACCAGCTGGGTTCCTCCTCCTCGTAGCGGCCTTGGGCTCAGGAGACGAGCCTTATTTAGCAGCATTACAAATTCCTGAGCGCCTGTGGTCAGATGGCTGCATAATTTTCTTCCTTCCTTTCTTTCTTTTTTGAAAAGGAGAACAAAAAGCTGCACTTTTATTATTTTGACAAGTTCTCTAGCTTGCCTGTCTGGTTTAGCAGCTTGCTGCTTGGAGAAATCTAACCACAGGAAGTTAGATTTGGGGGCAGGCAGTGGGAAAAGGGTGGTAGGGAGGAAGTATATACACAAAACCTGCCAAAAATCGGAGCCCCCCCCCTCCTTTTGTTCAGCCCACCCCACTCCTGGAGTAGGAGGAAATTCAAGCTGGCTGGCGGAGGGCCAGGGTGGGGAGGGCAACGTTGGGCTTTCTCACAGAGGTTACGGTGGCTCTGGGAAGGTTTGAAGGACTCGGTGGGCAAGGTAAGAAGGAAGAAGGGTTTGGGGGGGCTGCAGACATGACCCTTTGGGGTTCCAGGCTGGGATTCTGGGTCAGGAGGAGTTGTTTCTCCCTCCCCTCCTCCGGATGCTGGATTGTGCCAGGGGTTAGCGTTCTTGTCTTGTGTCTACGGAGAGTCTCAATCATCCTGATTGTCTCTTGAGGTGCTTTTCCAAAAGGCAGCTGGACATTCTTGGGGAAGGGGTTCGTTCCCCTTGGAAAAGGTTTTGCTTCTCATCCAAGAAGCTTCTTCAGCTGAGAACTTCAGAACTGAGCACCATCACGGAGCTTTCTTGCCACAGTGAAGCATGGCAGTTGTTGCTTTCTAAGCTGGCATTTGCAAGAATAGGGAGGACCTGCTTTCATTGCCAGGCCAGAGAAGGTAAAGATCCAAGCAGAGAAGCTGTACACAGAGAGGAGTTTCCTCCGGTGTAGAATAGAATGGAGCTGGACGGGGCCTTGGAGGTCTTCTAGTCCAGCCTCCTGCTCAAACAGGAGAAGCTATACAGTCTCAGACAAGTGACCGTCCAGTGGGTTGACATCTGGCCCATAAGGATGGCAGGAGATCCCTATCCTAATCTAAAGTTGTTAGTTGAGTTTAGTGGTGAAGCGATCGTTGTGTTCCCTCAGGAAAATCTGCTTTCTGGCAATTGCGGGCATCTATTCACGGAGCCAGAATCTGGGTTTTCATCCTTCCTGCCACACACTCACCCCACAGTCCTCTGATTAATTGGTTGAGCAGAGCTCTGGGCTCCTGCAGGAAGGAAAACAGAGAAGGAAGGAAGACCAGGGAATACCTGCCTGCCACAGGGTCAATATAGCTGAGCTGCACATTTCCAGAATGAGATCCTCGGCTTGAGCTGAAGCGTGGCTGGCATGCTAAAAGGCTGGTCTATTTTGATGGGCATCTCTTGGGCCACCATCAATGAAGCTGCAGGTCAGCGTTTCTGAACTTTTATTTTAAGGGGTGTAGACTTCAATGCCCAGAATTCCCCAGCCAGTCAAGCCAAAGCCAGGTATCCCGGGCTGTCCGTGATGGGCTGTTCTTCCTCCAAGCCGCTTCTCCTCTCCGTGCCCACAACGCCATTCCTTTCCCTTCCTGCCTTCTCTGGCAACTGTACAAGCCAAACTGCTTGAAATGGAGAGCGTCAGAAATTTTAAAACCTTCATCTATTATTAAGCGTGACAGCAAAGCCTACCTTGGCATGTTTTGCGTAGCAACTGTTTCCAAGACATCCTGATCTGAACGTCTGACATTCCCAAGGGTTTGACACGCCTCCCCTTATTTCGGTGGGGGGAGGAGGTGTGCAGAGGCCAGTTCGTTTGACCCGGGGGGGTTCTCCAGAACCTCATTGCCATCCTCTAGCATCTGGATTTGCACTTAAGCCAAAGAGCTGGGGAAACCAATCCTTTTGCCGGATTGTGGATCATCCAGTATCTAGGCTGAAACCTGGTCAACTGTGGCTTTTTCAAGATACTCTGGTTGAGCAAGCCCAGTTGAGGATCCAGTCAGGATCAAAGGGGAGCGCTTTGGGATTTGGATCCAGAGGAACAAATTGGAAAGGGACATTGAAAATCTCCCTGACATAACTAGGGTTTTTTTTTTAAGTGAGGGTCACTTGATATTTTGGGCTGGGAGCATCCGTGCCAGGTGTTTCCTTTACCTTAGGTAAAAATTTGGAAAGCTTCCCAAACCTTTTAGCTTACCGCTGTTTCATATTATGCTGGCGTTGCATCTTTGGTGTTGAAATGATATTTAGGCTGGTTTGGAAAGCTTTGAAGAAGGAGCAGCACCTGCCAGGATAAATTCAGAAATGTGTTTCAGGGGGTGTGAGCTCTATAGTTTCTTATGCCTGGGACTTGTCTCTTGCGGGGGGGGGGGAGGATTTCACCAAAAGGTGCACTGGAGTATAAGCAAAATGCCTGGCCCTGCAAAAATTTGGGGTTAAATTAAATCCCACCCTGGGCTTTCGGGTGAGAAGACACGGAATACTTATTGTCATTGTTATCATAGTGATTATCAGTGCTGGCAAGGGAGGGAGGGAGATGAAATGAGAGGAAGGAGGGAAGAAGGAAAGAGAAGGTAAAAATGAGAGAGATCAAGGAAGGAGAGTGTGAAACAGGGAGGGAGGGAGGAAGGGAGGAGGAAGCATTTTCAGCTCCAGAATTTGCCAACCGAGTGAACCTTCACAGCCATCTACATCCAGATGTTTCTTTGAAGCAGCCAAAGTTGGTAGCTTCTGGGCACCTTCTCCAGCCTGGTTGTCACCCAACAGGCCTGGCCAGCATGGGAAAGCGATGGCAGTCCAGGGCGCCACCTCCTTCAGAAGATGGCTTTTTGCCCGGAGCGTTGCTGTTCCTTTCACCCAGGTGTAAGAACACCGGCTTGCCTGGAGGGGCTGGAGGAAGCGCACTCAAGCAGCAAACGCGAAGCTGATTGAACGCAGGAGACGCATCGCACCAGGTGGAATTCTGATTGCTGTCCCTTCGGTGCCACAGCCGCTCCGTGTTCTCGGCCCTTGTTCTCATTGACCCCTTTCTCCTTGGTGACGCTGGTCTGGGGGAAAGGCAGGACGGTGGAGGAGGAAGCAAGAGGGTGGTAGGCCGGCCCAGCTTCTTAGTCGGCTCAGGTGGAGCTTGTCTCTCCCCTGGCCTCTTCCCAGAAGGCTCAGGGCCATGAAGTAGACGTGGTCTTCGATTTACAACGGTTCGTTTCGTGGCCATTCACCGTTACAACAGGTGATCGAAGTGATCGAAGTGACTCATGGCCGTTTTTCACTTGACCCTTGCAGTGTCTCCAAGGATCACGGGGTCAAAATTGTTGGGCGACTTGTTCCTATTTACGACGGTCACAGCGTCCTGGGGGTCACGTCATCCCCTTTTGCGACTTTCTTCTGTGCAGCAAAGACAGCGGGGGAAGCCGGATTCGCTTAACGACTGGGTGGCTCACTTACCTGCTGTGGTGATTCGCTTAACAACTGGGGCAAGGCCAGAGGGGGCAAAACTCACTTAAGGGATGTCTCACTCAACAGCAGAAATGAGGGGCTCCATTGTGGTCAGAAGTCGAGGACGGCCTGTGAATAGGTCTGGCGTGGGAGGGAGAACTGGAGCCCTCTTCTCCGCTCAGGGTCTTCTCCGAGAAGGAGGGGGGCCCTTTTCTCCTCCACTCCCATTGCTCTTTCCCTTCTCCTTCCTGTGCCCCGTTTTCCACCTTCAGAGCCTTTGCAAAGCTGCTTCTGCCATGCTTCCCTGTGGAAGCAGCAGCATCAGCCCCTTCCTTCTCCTAGGAGGCCATCCTCCTCCTCCTTTCTCTTCCTTCCCTTCCTGAGCATCTCCTCGGAGGAGAAGGAGCCTCGCAGGAGCTGCGGGAGGCTCAGCTGGCACTGTTCAAGGGAGCACCGAAGCATTACAGTTCATTACTGGCCTGTCTGCTCTTCTCAGGGAGACGAAAGTCCTCCTGGCAGCAGCCTTGCGGCTGGATCTGTCTCGGGCAAGCCGGCTGCCTGCCTGCCTGCCATTGAGAGCTCGGGCTCCAAGCAGGCCAGGGAGACATCCTGCAAGGGGTGGAGCTGAAGGTCATCCTGCCAGGACACCGAGAAGAGGAGTGTGGGCAGGAGGGAACCCCCAGGAAGGCTGACGGGCTTCATCTGGTGGTGTGTTGGATCCAGTTGGGTGAGGAAATGCCCTTCTGGCACCACCACCACCCCAGCTTTTTGCAATGGTTTTGCCCAACAGCCTTCAATTGGAGTTGGAAGGGACCTTGGAGGTCTTCTAGTCCAACCCTCTGCCCAAGCAGGAGACCCTACACCATTTCTGACCAAGGAGAGATTCAACCTGGAAATAAGGAGAAACTTTCTGACAGTGAGAACAATCAACCCATGGAACAGAAGTTGCCCTCGGAAGTTGTGGGAATGCCATCAGTTGAGACTTTCAAGAAGAGGTTGGATGGCCATCTGTCAGAAATCACCAACACCTCCATGGCAGCATGAAAGAAGTGGATTCACAGAAGCCTCACACTAAGGACTAACTAAGCGTAGACTTTCCAAAGTCAACCAAGGTTGAGTAGATGCTGATACCTCCCTTGGCAAGCTTCTGGACCCCAGTCTTCAGCGTTTGGGGGCTTGCCATGTTGGGATATCTGGACCCTTACAGGAGCTTCCAAACTTGGAGACCTTAAGGTTTGTAGATTTCAGCTCCCAGAATTTCTCAGCCAGCTGAAGAACTCTGAAAGTCCACAAGTCTTAAGGTTGCCAAATTTGGAGACTTCTGAACTAGCCTGTGTCTTGGAGATATGTCAAACGAACAGTTTGGACAGGCAGAGCTTTTTCACCCTGATCTCTTTATCAGCACTAAAATCCAGACTTTTCCCTAATTTTACTCTAAAGAGGAGAGGAGAACTCAGATTCAGGGAGCAGAAAAATCCAAATCTATTGATGCTCAGCTTTTGCATAAGAGGTCTCATCTGAGAAAGCCACAGACCTCCCATGTTGCTCTTGGAATTCAGCTTTCTGGGCAGCCTTCTCTTTAAAATGAGTTTCCAGCTCTCAAGGTGCGGCAGGCAGCCATCCTCTGGGCCCCGCAGGCAGTTTTGAGTCCATCCTGACTGGGACCCTGGGGAGGAAAGCAAATTCTGCAAAGCCGAAAGGAACCACGCCTGTCAGAACAGCTTTTGCAAAGGATGGAATGTTATTTTAACAGATTCCTTTTTTTTTATGCACGGGAAAAGAAAACAGGCTCTATTCAAAGTCTATGCAAAGAGAAGAGAAAAGAAAAAAAAGTAAAAACATGTTTTTTTAGGCTGTTGAAGATGTGGTCTTCTCCCCGACAGCTGCTCTTCCGTTGGCACAAGAGGTGGAAATGGCTCCTAGTGATTGGAGATTGTGTGTGTGTGAGAGAGAGAGAGAGGGAGAGGGAGACAGAGAGAGACAGATACAGAGAGAAAGGGAGAGGGAGACACACACACAAAGGGAGAGATAGAGACACACAGAGAGAGGCAGAGGCAGAGGCAGAGAGAGAAGTGTGCAAAACAGCTTTGCAACAGATTAAATGGTCTGGAATGCAGCTCCATCTCCCAGATGCAGGGTGGCCTTTGCCCACAGATGTTTTGCAGGGCCGTCCCCCTCCCTCCCCACCTGCAAAAGATACCCCCACACCCCAAGAGAGGAGCTTAAGAAAGGAACGAGGCCACTGGCCAGCTCTTCAGTGGCTTTGCAAAAATCTCTGCCTCGGAGGCTGCGCATCCTCTCCGCTCAACTTTTGTTTATTCTGGCAGAGCCAAAAGGCAGCTTTGATCCCAAAATCAAAGGCAGAGAGCAGGCCCAGGGATCCATCCCTTCACGGATTTGCAGCCCTCCTGGTTAGGCAGGAGATGGTCCGTGTGAAGTTTGGTGGGGAAGGGGAATAATCCGGAGGAGTCTTTTCGCTCTTAGAACAACGCTTTTCCTTCTTCAAGGAAAAACAGAGCAATTGGTTGCGTGATGGTTCTCTACTGCCAGCTGCGAGGAACACTGGTTGGCTAGCACTTCTGTTGATTGGCTAGTAGATCCCTGATCGGTTAGCCTGTTGATCCCAGAAGCAGTTGATACTCCAACCTTTTTTCCTAGTGGGTTTTAGTGAGAAGGCGAGCCCTCAAGTTAGGAACCTGGGAATTACCGTCATAATTAAGTTGTCAATTCCTGGAATTCTCAGTGATGAGAATAAATGGGGTCACTCTGTGGCCACACCTGATTTTTACCTCCTTTTAGGTGGCAGTTAAATGAACCCCCTGATCACTATGGACTGGGTTTTGCTGGGAGCTAGAAGTAAACATGGTTTTCTGGGAAAACTGTAGTGAGTTGTGGTAACAATCAGGGGCTCAAAATGCAACCATGTGACCAGCAGACAACATTGGAACTTCAAAACTGGGCTGTAAGTGGCTTTGGGGGACCCCATCATAACTCTGAATTCGCTATGCTACCTGTACTTATTTGTGGCTAGGTCCTGTTGGGCGGTTCCTGTGCTGTCACTAAGATATCTTTCTGTGTCCCACTCCAAGCTAGTTCAACCATTTACACCCCCCCTTTTTAAATTTGATTTTTGTTCTAAGCTGATGGATGAAAGCATAAGAATATATTAGGTTCCTCCTGGAAGGAAATACAAGTACTTTAATGCTGGATTCAGCAGCGTACAGTATAATATGTCAGTGGCAGAATGAAAGGGAAAGGGCAGGAATCCTTGTGGTGTGACTTGTGCTTCAAACATATCATTTCTGGGCATGCTGAGGGATCTCATGGGGGTCCCTGCCGAGTATACAGGTAGAAGAGAATTCAGTTTCTTTGCAAATGCCAAAACAAAATGCATTTTACCATTAAAAACAATCATATCCTCTCTGCGGTGGGCCCTCTGTAGCATTAGAGAATTGCTTTTGACCGAATCAAGAGTTTGTAGTAGCGGAGAGATTTGGAGGGTCTCTGGAATTGGATCGTTGGTGGGTTTGCTGGTTGTTTGGCTGATGGGTGTTAGTGGGGTGCTAAATAATGTTGAAACCAGTTTCCTGCCGAAAGGGATAGGTTTGAATTGCTCTGTTGCGGTTTGAAAGACGTTCCCTCTGCAAGGTGTTCATCTGGAGAGATTATTTTGGGAAGAGTAGCAATAGCAATTGCACTTAAGACTTATATACCGCTTCACAGGGCTTTTAGCGCCCTCTCTAAGCAGTTTACAGAGCCAGCCTCTTGCCCCCAACAATCTTGGTCCTCAATTTACCCACCTCGGAAGAATGGAAGGCTGAGTTAACCTGGAGCCTGTCTGGATTGAACTCTTGGCAATGGACAGAGTTCAATACAGAGCAATACTGTATTCTAACCACCATGGTTCAGAGTATGTCTAAAAGGTTTTGGGGTGGCCTCTCAGGGACCTCCCCAATATGTAAAACTCAGGAAGCAAAGGGAGTAATCCGATGAACTGTACGATCCAATGTTCCTCAACCTCAGAGAACCCTCTAAGGCAGCGGTTCCCAACCTTTTCCCGCAGCCCCAATATGTTCTTGCACCCCTTACAAAAGTAAATAATGATATGCACATAATTAGGCATGTACAATATCATTTTGAAACTTCTAAACCCAAGTTTCCGCACCCGTTGGGATATTCTCTCGCACCCCCGATTGGGACCCTCTGCTCTAAGAGATGGGGACTTCAACTCCCAGAGGTTCCCAGCCAGTATGGCCATCACTGAGAATTCTGGCAACTGACCTCCACACACCATGGGGGGGGGGGGGGGGGCATCCTGTTGGTTGAGGTTAAGCCAGCGGTGGATGTTCCTGGGGTACAATCTGAGGACAGAGTTATGGAGGTGCTCCTGGGTGGTCAACAGAGGCTTGGCAGGGAGGGGCAGGAGGTGGGCAAAGACCAAGTTTATTTGGATAATATTAATAACCCTGGCAGGAATGGCAGGCATGAATCACAGCCTGTCCAGAACAGGGATCCTGGGTTGGTATGAGTGGCAGTGTAAAATCCAGCCAGGGTCGGGCGAAGGAACCACAATCCCCTTCACCAGGCTACAGGAAGGCCCTGCCTCTGTATTTCATCTCTCCCCTTCCTTCCTTTTTTGACCATAAACACTTTTCTTTCTTCCTTGGAAAGCTGGAGATTTTCTCCTCAGAAAAGGAACATCTTGCTCCACATCATAATTCATAAATAGGCAGCAGGACAGGATGTTTGAAAAGTGCAGGAAGTGGTCTGTGAGAACCCCCTACCCCACCCCAAAACCTGCCCTGGGTGATTGAGCCTTTGCAACAGAGCTCACTAGGCAGAGAACCTGGACTCTAAAGCAGCAGGAATCCTTGGGGAAACGAGGACAGGAAGTCGCAACTGTTGCCCTTCTTGCAAAAAAAGCCTTTGTCTAATCCAAAGCTCTCCAAATTTGGCCACTTTAAGACTAGTGGACTTCAACTCTCAGAATTCCTCAGCCAGCAAAGCTGGGAGTTGAAATCCACAAGTCTTAAAGTGGCCAAGTTTCGGGACCCCTGGTCTAACCATTATTTCCCTTTCCCTGCCCACCAACCAGGTTTGCAGTTCTCTGTCATGGCCGTGTCAGGATTCCTGTGCGTGTCACCCAAAAGACAACTGGGTTCTGTTCATGAGGTTCAGATCGCCAGCCCCCCATTGCAGCTGCACCAGTAAAAGGCCATTTCTGAACCTCTTCCATGGCCTTGGATGGGGAGTGTGATGACCCAAAGGGGTGTGGCACAAAAATAACAAAGTCACCAAAGTAGATAAATTCCTTTTAATACCTCCAACTTGGCCCCCAGTATCCAATTATCCTCAGGGGGAGATCAAACTCTTCCAAAAACAGTCTACAAAGGGAAGAAATGCCATCCAAACCCAAAATACAAATAAAGTAGAAATAAAAAAAACACAATGCAAACCATGTTGAAGTAATTAACACGGCAGACCAGGATAATAACTTGCAGACTTCCAAAAGATAATGAGGCACACATCAGTTGGGAGGAGGCCAAAACCCAGATAAGCCTGACAAAGATAATGCACGCTTTGCTTCCAGCAACTTTGCCATGTGCAGTTTGTTCTTTTAAACAATCTTCCCAGCTGCATGAAGGGGATCAGGACCCTTTCCTCCCTGTAAACCATGTTGCTCCCTTATCCATTCCTCCCTGTGTGCCCTAGGATGAAGACAGGGTGGGCCTGGGACTTTCTCTTAATACCCAGCCGGCCTGTAACCCTCCCCAGTTTACTCCACAGCCACCGAGCCACACTCCCACTCCCTTTCAGCTGTTCCACCTCTCCCTCAAGATCAGATTCATGGGGCATGACAGGGAGGGGGCAGCTCTGTGACCATCTGCATGAGAGCGAAGGCCACGTGAGGCTGCCTCTCTGGAAGGTCTCAGCTGGCATTTGCCATATCTGGGGAGGGGCAGGGAGAAGCCCCTTCCTACCTCACCATGCTCAAAGGAGAAGGAAGGCCAGGAAGGCAGGTTGGGGGGACCTCTGGAGCACCCATCTCCCACTTGGCCCCAGGGAGTCCGAGAAATGTGCTTATTGCAGGTAGCGACTCCTCAAGATATGACCATATGCGAGCCCCACATTTCTGTTGTACAGTGAGACATTCATTAAGCGAGCTTTGCCCCGATTGTGAACTTCCTTGCCACCGTTGTTAAGCAAATCACTGTGATTGATAAATTACTAACTTGGTTGTTCAGTGAATCTGTCGATTTTGTTGGTTGCAAAAAGGGAATCATGGGACCCAGCAACCATCATAAATATGAGTCTGTGGCCAAGGGTTTGTCACCCTGGAAACGCTGCAAAGGTCGTCACTGTGACCAACAGTCATAAACCACTTTTTGCAGCGCTGTTGTAACTTTGGATTGGAATTTGTCCAAATCTCCAGAGGAGCCTTGGGTCTCAAGTGAAGGCCAATGTAGGTGTCCCAGTATGTTGTGGCAGGATCCCATCTTCATTGGTCTCCAGGACCAGAGCTTTAGGGCTGGGGATCGGCTCCAGGATGATCCCAAACATTTGGGAGAATAATTCCTTGTTCCTGGTGACCCACTCAGATTGAATTCTGGGAGCCTGGTCTCCTGCCCAAAGGAGCTGGACCTCCAAAAAAAGCCACCCTTGGTGGTGTGTCCCTGGGAACATAACCCCAGAGGAGGGTATTTCAAAGCCCCCAAAGACAAGACACAACGGATGAAAACTCATCAAGGAGAGGACCAACCTAGAACTAAGGAGAAACTTCCCAGAAGAATGATTCATCCGTGGGATGAGTTGCCTTCAGAAGTTTTGGGAGCTCCATCATCGGAGGTTTGTAAGAAGAGATTGGAGACCCGTTTGACCAGAATGGGATTAGGTCAAATACCTAGCCAGAGAGTTGGACTAGAAGACCTCCAAGGTCCCTCCCAGCTCTGTTATTTAGTTCTGCTTCCATCATCTGGCGAGGAGGAGCAGGAGGAACATCTCAACATGGAGTTTCGGGTGGTAGGAAGCTGCTTAACAAGGGAGGCTGCAGCCGTGGTGGAATGCGTAGGAGTGACTCCAAACAGGAAGGTCAGCTCCGGGCAGGAAACACGCCTTGTCTGGGTGAAAGCTGGAAGGGATAAGAGAGGGCGAAGGGCAGGGGGGTGGAAGAGGGGCCAGGGGGTGGGGTCTTCCAGAGGAGATCTTCCCTCTCCTAATGAGGGACAGCCCTGCATTCCAGGCATGGAGAGAGGAGGACAAGCTGCCTTTTGTGCTGAGCGAGCAACTCGGCTTCCCTCTGTTAGAAAGGATGAAAGGCGAGGAGGCCCTTCGGTTTCGGACCTCCAATTTTAGCCAACAAAACAAGCCAGCTTCTCTACCTTTTTTATTAGGAAGCTATGGCATAACAATAACAATAATAATAGGAGGAGGAAGAGGTTAAGTTAATAAGTTAATCATAATAAGTTGAGACCCTAGTTGGGTCATGAAACTTTACCAGTTCCTAGGTCCTTGGCTAGGACTCGAGCTGTTGAGCTACTAACCAGCCCCAAAGGCTATGAATCTTACTAAAGATTAAATCATCATCATCATCATAACAACAACAACTTGGAAACACAAACACATTTGTGTCTTTTTTTCTCTCTCCCCTTCATCTGCATGAAGGGAGGAAGATGGAGAAAAGGTAGACAAAGAGGTTCAGTCAACCTTGAAGTCTGTTTGGATGTATTTGAAAGGAAGCCCCCGTCCCACCTCACTCCTTCGCCCTTCTTAATACGGGTCTGAGTCTTAAATATTTTGTTCTGGTGTTTTGAGAGAGGGGTGTTGGTTTTACGACATGTTATTGTCATTTTGTGAGGCTGGGGGTTACATCAGGAATGTTCCCAGGCCTTCTTGCTCTGATGACATTCCCTAGTTAGGTCATGAAACGTCTGCAAGAAAACCTCACTCAGAGACATCAAGGACCCCCCAGTCATCTTCCTTCTTCCTCTTCCTCCTTTTCTTCTTCTTCCCCTCCTCCTCCTCTTCCTCTTCTTTGTCTCTTCCTCCTCCCCCTCCTCTTCCCCCTCCATTCCACAAACCCCACTCCCTTCTAGCACTGGATGAGGTTACCTACTTGGGTCATGAAACGTCTACAAGAAAACTACCATGCACCAAAGTCTCTACAAAAATTCTACTGCTTGGGAAAGCCAGGAAGGGGGCATGCCAAACCTGCTGTCCTCCAGATGTGTTTTGTACATCTGGGACTGATGGAAGAAGTAACGCAAGAGGCTGCTGCACACTGGTTTGGCCATGGAGCTAAGAGAGTTGTAGCGCCAGCAGCCTTCATCAGATGCCTGTTTGGGCTGCTTCTTTTCATGTTTTCAGCCTGCCTTGTCTGAGACCTTTGATGTGGAACCAGGCCCCTCTTCTCAGGCCAGAGGGTCCTTTTCTGGACTCTGTTGCTGGACTTCAATTTTTGGTCCTGCCCGGCTGCACTTTGTGGGCACCCACCCCTGGCAAAGCCCCCTCCTACCCAAAACAATGGCGAAGGAGGCCCTGAATGTGCAAGGCTGTATCATCAACGTAGGTTCCTCTCTTTGAGCCTCTGCACCCCACACTGAGAGGAGGTCCCTTTGTGACACCGAGCAAATGGTGTTTCTCCAAGTGGCTCACACAGACACACACACACACACACACACACACACAGAGAGACCCACATATGGAAAGAAGGAGAGAGCAGGGCCAGCTGGACTTTCACTAATGTCTTCTCCACCCTTTTAATCCCCTCCTGGGAGCTATGATAATTACAACTCTGGGGGGGAGGGAAAGGGCTGACCTTTGTCCCCTCTTTGACCCTTAATGAAAAGAAGGTGAGGAGATGGGGTGGGGAGAAAGAGAGAAAGGAGGCACCAAGGGGATCCAGAAGTGCTGTGGAGAGGGTGCTGAAACCACCCTGCTGCTTTTTTCCCCCCACCAGGCAAGGAAAAGAGATTCTGGCGAGCCGAAAGATAGACCTCTTCGGTACCCTCCTGCTAAAGAAAGCCTCTGAAAAGCCCCACCTGGCCTCAGTTTCCCCCTCGGCCTTCCCAGACAGCTGTTCCCACAGCCCAGCCGCCAAGTGGGAGGGAGGGAGGGAGCTGGAATTGATCCTTAATCCATGACTAGAGGCATTCTGGGGGCCCTGAGGAAGAGGAGGAGGAGGAGGAAGAGGCACCCACCAAAATGGCAGCAGGAGGAGGTGGAGGAAGGGGGCACCTGGAGATCCAAGAGAGGGTTCTGGCCAGGGTCTTGATCAGGGGACAGTCTGGGACTGCTGCCAATCACAGCCCTTGTCTGTTGTGGTTGGTCAGGGAATCCTTCCCGAATTCCCACGTGGGTCTCCCTACATTGCATTTCCTGGCCCCCTCTGTGTGTGGATACTCAGGGTGGTCCTGGGGGAGGGTCTCCCTTGAGCAAGAGTCTGGCGGGAGACCTTCAGCCCGGGCAGAAGAGGGATCCCCTTCCCCCCCTTTCCCAAGCACCCTTTTGGCCGGGCTCCAGCGCCATTTATCATCATCTCTGGTCAAGTGAAGTGTGCGAGAAGCAGCTGCCGCAGTCTGCTGGTTTCCAAGGGAGCGTGGGGAAGATGGATGAGGCGGGCTGGGGAGAAAACGGCAGCCCTGCCAGCTCCTGCCTGGCGCTGGGGAAAGGAAGGTGGCAGGGGAAGGCTAGCAGGCAGGCAGGGAAGGAGAGAATTCCCGTGCAGCCCTCGCCTCTCCCGTCCTCCTCCTCACTGGAGGGAGCGATTGGAAAACTGGTGGTGGTAGGGGGAGAGGGAGGACTAGAGGGGATTTAGGCCACTTGCATTGCTGCGCAGGGAGGGTCGGCAGGAAGAGGAGGGTCTCTTGGCTGCATCGCCCATCTGGATGCCAGGGGACAGAGACAGATGGCACCATTTGTAAAACAGGCTCCGGAAAGCCGGTGTGTGCTCACCGCTACCACTTCTCTCTGCCCACAATCAGTCTCAGGGTCTCCCCTCCCCTCCTGAATAACATTTAGCCTGCAATGTCCCCTTGCAAGAGCAAGGATGAGGATGGAGCAGCCAGAATTACTCCATGGGGTCCTAGTGGTTTTGCTGTTGGGCTTCGGAAACGTTTCCAACTCAGAATGAGTGAATCCGCAACCTCTGCGCCAGTGGAAAGATGCAGAAACTCTGGGGCTGCTTCAGCTCTCAGGTCGAACGGTGGAGTTCAAAGCTGCACATCATGCCAACTTCTACCCTTGAGGTCTTACTTTGGGGTCACCCAAATGTAGCACATCAGACCAATCCCTGGGGTCTTCAGGGGCACTTCAGGCCAAGGTCTGTCTCTGGGGGCTACTTTGCAATGACCTGAACTTAGATTGGTGTCAGCAGTGGGATACAAATGTTACCAGCCGAAGAGCCTTTAAAATTGTACGTTTCTGGGACTTTCAGACATCAGCAGGATTAGGCTGACCAGACCAAAGGGGGAGGTGAAGAACCCTGCAGAGATTTATTCTCGGCTCCTTTCAGGGACTTCAAGATGGCAGCTGCCCATCAATCATACCGTTGAGCCTGCCATCTTGACTTTTTTGACCAGCCTGGATCTTTCCCATCTCCTTGGGATAATGCCTTGTGTAGCCACCATGATAGGCTACACAGGAGGTACCATTTTGGCAACTGTGATCTTGCCTCCAGAGAGAGCCGGCCGGTTCCCTTTTTTCCTTGTGCACCAAGTTTATTGTCTAGAAATGACATTTTGCACATCGCCTCCAAATGCTCCCCCCACAAGCCGTTGCAGTGTTCTGCATTGCTCAGGATTGGTGTGTTTATGCAGAGCTGGGACTCCACGCCACTTTCCCACGTCAGATTCCTCCAAGTTCTGCCGTGTTTTTAATCATCTTCCTCCTCGTTTGGCTCTGGGGGGAGATAAGATCTCCCTGTTTTATTGCAGTCTTTGATTGTCATCTCCAGGAAAACTGCCAAGGTTTGCAAATGCTGCCTAGCACGAGGGGATGGGTGATAGGATTTCCTTTTACCAAAGGGTGTGTGTGTGTGTACAAAAATCATTGTTTTCCGTTGTTTTGCTCCCTTGCAACAAGGACCACTTGTGAATTGAAGCCAGCTGGGTTGATAGCTGGGGATGAAAATCTGGTTGCTGGAAAGTGGCTGGAGGCTGAGCAATCCTTGGTTTTCATGGCTCCCTCCCCCTGCCCCTCTCCCCAAGCAGCCAGGACCCCTTCCATGATTTCCCCACTGTTGCAATCCTCATTTCGTAATGGGAAGATGGTTTACCTTTCAATGGGACGGCTTTGTTTCCGTGACCAGGGATGGCGAGCTTTTCGCCCTTAATGGCAAGGGAAGGCAAAATTTCCCCAAGTCACTTTGTGTCCTTTGGAGGAATAAAATATATTCAGGCTGACTTTTCTGCTTCACATGGGGTGGAATTTTTGGTCGTGCTAGGCTGGTCTGGAAGCTGGTTTTCTAATTATTATGTTTCACTGCAGCCAGATGTTCAAACTGGATTTGGCATTTTTGCCCATTTTTGAGTCCTTGCCAAGGACCTGGGATAGGCAGATCTGGATGTTTGATGGAGTTAAAGGTCTCGTCCCAGGATATAAGCTGTTCCCAGTCAAGCTGCCTTTTGCAATTGACTGATGGTGAATTTGTCAATGCCAACGACGTTCAAGCCATGCTCCAATTGTTTTGGGGTTGTGCCTAGGGCCCTGTCGCTATTAGTGCTGCCTTTGCATGCTTTTTCCACAGTCATTCTATTTCTATCTGCAGGTCTTTGCATTCTGTTATCTTCTCCAATTCTTTCTCTTCTCTTCTAATTATTATTATTCAGCTTCCTCTTGCTGGCTTCCTCCCTTTGCTTCCTTCCCACTGATCCTCACCATTCTGCGCCCCTCCACATCTCCTGCCATGCCGTGCCTCCTCTTAATAATAAAATTATACGAAGCCGTTTGTGGTGTGGCAAGCGGCCAGAGTGGGCTGCTACAGAGCCCACTAGCTCACAATTAGGCATCATCAAGGCTGACATGCTGACAGACCCACATTCTGGGGGGGAGGGGGCCTCCAAGTAGGAAATGAAGACCGGTGAACAACTCCCGCCTCGGTTTTTCCATCACTCCCCCCTCCTTCCCTCCCAGTCCAAGTGCGCTTGGAATTGAATTTAGGCTTGGGTGTGAGTGTGAAATCCGTCTCGGGCATCAGAAGTGGGGAGGTCTCGGTCCTCCTTTTCTTCCCATCCTCCTGCAGTGGTGAGCTCACATCTGTACGTCAAGGGGGTTTGTTTTTTCAGAGCTGAGCCGCACGTCCTGAAGTGAGAAAACAAAAGGCATTTGGATCTGTTCAGATTTGTCTCGCGGTTCAGCGAATTAGCACATTTGCCAAAGCCGATCTGGAAACACGACAGGCCTCTGAGAACAGCTCCCACCATGCCTGATGGTTGGCTGTTCTGGCGGTGGCAGATAGAAGCTGTGGTTGTCCCAGCCCCTAAGAAGACCCTTCTTCCTTCTCTTAACAGCCTGGGGGGGGCGGGGGAATTCCAAATGTTCTCCTAGGCCAGTAAGATGGATCTCCAGTTGGTCCTACCAAGCTCAGTGTGGTCTACCTATCTTTAAAACACGCACACAGGTGTATGTAGGTGCCCCCCCGAAGGCCTTCCAAGTATGGAATGAGGGGGTGACTGCAGAGGCTTAGATTTCCCCCTTCCCAGATGACCCCACAGGGCAGAGGGGCAGGGCTGAGAAGGAGAGGTAGATGGATGGATGGAGAGATGGATCAATAGAAGAAAAGGAAGAAAAGGGCAGGGGGTGAAATACGTGCCTTAAAGAGGATTAAATGCACATGTGCCCACAAGAGAGAAAAGACACATAAAGAAGAGAAGAAGGGAAGAAATGTGAGTTTGTGTAAAAGAGGGTGTAGGCATTGACTCTTTGCCCCAGCTTGCCTCCAGCTTGACCCACGGCTGGTCTCTGCTTTTTTTCCCATGTCCTTCCCTCGCACAACTGCGTCCTACCTCCACCTCCATAATCCCCAGCTGTGTGAGCCTTTGTGCAAACAGGCTGAGGTACTTGGGGAGGCGGCAACAACCTGATTGGGGTTACAGAGAGGGGGCAGAGGCGGGAGGCTTGGCAAGGAAGAGAAGCCGCGGCGTAGACTTGCAGCTGGCATCGCGGAGTTCCTGTGGATTGTGAGAGTGTCGCATCGCTCTGGGAGAGAGTCCTAGCACTCCAAAGTGGCAGAGAGAGAAAGAGAGAGGAGAGAGAGAAGGGTGGACTATGGTAACAGCCCAATAGCAGGCAGATTCTTGGCAACAATTGGACAGATTATCTTTAGTTTACAAGATCCCGTTAAAATTCCGTCTGCAAGAGCAGGAAGCAGCTGGAAAAAGGACAGCAAGATTGCCAATTTGCATAAGGCAGGGGGTCTTCTCTCTCTCTCTCTGTGTGTGTGTGTGTGTGTGTGTGCTTGTGTGTCTTGCATCCACACAGCATTGGTAGAGCAAACCTTGCCCCTTGGCTCCTTCCATCGGCTCGGCAAAAGAGCAAGCAAAGGCTTTCCACCATAAAAGCACTGAGGCTGAATGGAGTGGAGTGGTTGGGGAAGGGGAGAAAAAAATGAAGGTAGGCAGAGAGATTACAGTCTGGCTCACCAGGAGCCAAGCTGCAGGAGGCTTTGGGTCTGGGATTCAAACTCCCCCCCCCCCCCGGCAAAGAAGCAGCACCAAGACCCCAGCGCAAAAGAGAGTGAAAAACAGATTGCAGAAAGTACGGGTTATCCTTGACTTACGACCACAATTGCAGCCACAAATTCCTCCGCTAAGCAGGGTAGTTGTTAAGTGAGTTTATGAACGTTAGCACTGTGATTGTTGAGAGAATCCCTGCCGTTGCTAAGCAAACCCCTTGTCCACGTTGGTTGTCAGTTGCAGATCTGGAGCAGTTGTGCCAGGGATGGTGCCACTCTCGTCAATTCTTGCCGGCGGGGTGGCCAAGAACCCCAATTTTGGCCACCGGAGTCGTAAGTGCAAGGACTGCTCATCAGGGACTGTTTTCAGGGCCATTGTAACCTCAAAGGATTGCTAAACTAACAGTTGTAATTCAAGAATGACCTGCAGTGAGGAGAGTAGGTTGCCCTGATCTCTGGACCGAGAAATCCAGGGTGGGTGTTCTGGAGAAACCACAATGAACTTGGAAAAGGACTCAAGCTGGAAAATTGTGCAGGGTTGTGCTTTCCAACTAGCAACAGCAGCTGGGAGAAAAACAAGACTCATTTGCATTTGAAATTGTTTGCATTTCCTCCGCTATGCCTAATTCCACCTAATTCGGTTGATGAAATGTTACTCCTGAGTGTTGCTCTTCTCCGGTCACCGGCCAGATGTCCCCCCCTGCCCCTTTCTCAAAACTGAGGGGGATTTTGACTCCTGCATAGAGCAAACATGTTTTACTCCCAGGGCCCAGCTCAACGTGGAGGGGGAGTATTTTGAGTCCAAGGCATTTGGATTTAACCTCATCCTGGATTAACGCAACCCCTTTGTTGAGAAGTGAGATTCCTCAGCATATTTGGCAACCGACACCAATGGCGTCTTGATCTGAAATCTGGAGATCTGCTACCAAGCAAGGAAGCCTCAGAATTGTGCAATCCCAGCAGCCGGGCTTCTCGAAACCTGGCAGTTTTCCTAATTGCACTTTGGTCCCAACATCACATCCATATTCATTTCCTTGGAGAGGGACTCTCGCCATCAGTGGCTAACATGCAGGACTGGGAGCCTTCCCCCCCCCCCTTCTTTTTTGTGTCTTGTCTCAGGAACTGTTTTTGTTTTTTTACCCATATGTTTCCTGCATTTTGTTAAAGGGCTGTTGTTGTTTTTTTAAACCCTTCTGCTTCTGAGCTTTCATCCCTAAATGAGCAAGACAGGAGCTGCAGAAGACTTAGCTGCCTTTACATGCTCTTTGCGTTTTTTTTTCCCTCCTCCTCCTTCTTCTTCTTCTCCTCCTCCTCCTCCTCCTCCTCCTCCTCCTCATCCTCCTCCTTCTTCCAAGCAACAAAACAGCTGCAGCATTTGGATTTGGCTGCTTTTCCGAACAGAAAACATGGCTTTGAATCCTAAAGGGCATTCTGCCAATTATTGGGATCTACCTCAGGAGTGTCAGCTTTTCAGAAATGCTTCCTTCTTCCCGAAGCTGTCGCTGTTTGAAAGAGTTCTCCAGCCAAGCTAAGGAATGCTTCTCAGCCACTTGTGCGGTTGGGTGGATTTGCAGCCATCACCAGCCCAGGCAGCCCCCTCCCCTTTGTTCCCCCCTCTCCCTCCCCCCAGCTATTGATCTAGCCTGTCCATCTTCAGGCTGCCTCCAAGAGGAGAGATACTCATTTCCACTCTGAACGAGATAGGCTAGAAAATGTCTGGCTAATTATGAGCAGGGAAGATCCGAGTCAATGGAAGACGGAGCCCGCCGCAAACAGCGGAATGCTCAAACGTTCTCCGAATTGGAGTTTGGAAGGATTGCAATTGCACAAAGGGAGGGGGAGTTAAAAGCCTCTCTTCTGTGTGTCCCTCCCCCCTTAAAAGCCCTCTGAATCTTCAACCGCCAACCAGCCTCAGAATAAACGTACAACCCTAACACTTAGACGAGCAGGAACCCCCCAGGATAAAGGGAGAAGATGCCAGAGGTGGAATCTACATAATTACGGGCGATTTTCCTTTCCAGATTTCACATGTCCCTCAGGATCAGAGCATCCCAAACGGCACATCTGCATGGGAAAGACATACGTTACAACCAACACAAACCACAACCCCTGAGCTCACACCAAGGACAGGTCCCCCCCCCTAAAACTAAGTCTCTGTACCCCATTCCTTGGGAGCTTCCAAAGAGAACAAATCTCTTTGTTCTTGGGAATAAAACGAACCTCCTTTCTCGCAGTATGTCTGGATTTACTTTTTGATTTGTTCCTATGCCGCTGCCACACCGCCTCATGGAACCCCCAAATTGTTCATCTAGCACTAACTCCTGAGACATTGGCCAACTTGGTAGCCAAATACTTCGGGTTATTAAAGCATTGAGAACCTAATCGCATGCTTTCATTTTTGCACATGAAATGGAGGTGCAGAAGAGGAAGGGGGAGTCTGGCAGTCCCAGTCTGGTGGGGGGCTGATTCCTAGCCAGCTATGCCTTTCACTCCTATGGAGCCTTGTTCTCTCTTGCGTGGAAGTGGAGGCATCAGCCTTTTCCAGGAGTGGGAAACAACCACAATATATTCCCACAATACCTTTAACTCCACCTACGTGCAGTTGCCTATTTCCTGGGTTCTTGCAGTGCATTGGACTCTAAACTCACCACCCCTGCCAAGGTACCACCATGAAGTCTACTCAGTCCTCCAAATGACTTGTCACATGATGCTGGTGCTCGATGCGCAAAGAGACGATGTGCTCCGGATTTCACTGCCAAAGGAGGTTCAGAAGCCAAGGTGGACTTCAGAGAAGGGAAAAGGAGGAAGAAATCACAGCTACACTAGGATTAAAGAGGAGGAGGAGACTTTCAGGATTGATGACTATGGAAATGATAATGAGACTTCCAGGATTGATGATGATGGAGGAGGAAGAGGAGAGACGAAGAGAGGAGAGCTTCCCAATTTGCTCTGCACCATGAAAGACTGAATGAAAACGCATGGGAACCTTCCAAAGACAACTGTGCTTTGTTTTCTTCTACAGGCGCCTCACCCTGCTGGACAAAGCTGGAAAGAAGTTAGTGGAAGTTGGAAGGGCATTGTCCAGATGGAGAGAGAGAGAGAGAGAGAGAGAGGAGGGGGCACTCACATGCTTGTCCAGAGGCCATCTCTATGGCAACAGCAGGCGACCAAGGCCGGCGCCACCATGGGGGCTGCGGTTTATCTCTGGACAAATCATAGGAAGATGGAATGTCTGCTCTGCGTCTGAGCCCCTCCAGACATCACACGGTCCTTCTCTTCCCAGCTCTGGAGCTGAAGACCCCATGCTTTTTTTGTGTAGCTGTCATGGCTTTGCAAGCCCATGGATCATAGCACACCAGCCCCCCCCCCCCCGCTTTCCACTGTCTCCCTGACCTTGCCCAAATTCATGTTCATGACATCAGCATCTCTCTCTCACCATCTCATCCTCTGCCGTCCTTTTCTCCTTTTACCTTCCATCGGTTCCTCTCTTCTGTGACTTGGTAGCCAGCGTAGTTGAGCTTCAGCTTCGCGATCTGTCTTTCCAAAGGACAGTCAGGGTTGGTTTCCTTCAGGATTGTCTGATTGGATCTCCTCAATGCCCAAGGGACTCTTAAGGTGGCAGAGAGTTCC
Source organism: Laticauda colubrina (assembly GCA_015471245.1). Lineage (NCBI taxonomy): Eukaryota > Metazoa > Chordata > Lepidosauria > Squamata > Elapidae > Laticauda > Laticauda colubrina. The sequence continues at coordinate 12,212,504 of BLBF01000067.1, forward strand.
TTCTATCCTCCTATAAGGCCTTCTGACTTATTAGCCAAGTGAAGGAGGTCGTCCTTAGTAGACTGGCCACTGATCACCTGAGGCTTTGATCTCTACAGCTCCTTTGTCCGCCCTTGGCTTTACCCTGCCCAAGTTGGTGCCCAAGTTAAAGAGAATCTAATTTCACAGTTGGATTTTGCAGTCACTGAAAACCCTCCTAATACTTTTATTATGAATGAGCAAGCAAGCTCAGATGGAGAAGGCCACATTCCCTGAACATAGTGTAGACACAACTTATTGACTGTGTGTGTTTGTTTGTGTTTGTGTGCAAGTAAAGTTTTGGGGTTCATTTAGGAGTCTGTGCATTGAGCAAGCCCAGAAAATAGGTGAGTTCAACTACCAAGGATGTGGTAGGAACCCAGTAGTAGGTAGGGATGTTAGAAATTGCCAGCTTTGGTTCATGAAGGGAAGGCTGGTCCTTGGACCCTTGGCTGGCATCCCAGAAGACATATCAAGGACTTGGTGTGATCCCAGAAGTGTGTTTCCATTCAGCCCCAAGAGAAGAGAACAAAATGGGCCCTATTCCATTTCAGCTTAAATCATTCTGTATTCAGCATGGGGACCCCCAGAATTAACACTCTGCATTCTCTCTATAAAAGGAGACTAAGGTCAGAACCCTACCCAGGGAAATCAGAAATACATTCTCAAGACCCTGAAAATAGCAAGGGGGGGAGGAAATTCAAGGGGGGGGGGCGGGGAGGAACCAGCCTCTGAGAAATGGCAAAGTACATCTCAACCCAGTCTGGGTCTTCAATAACAAAACAGAAGAGAGTCAAATCTGTCAATCCAAACACCGCTGCGTTGTTTTCATCCGTGCTTATTCCGGGAACAGCAGAACAGCCCTGCCTCTCAGCAGCCTCTGCCTTTGATTTCCTCCTCTTTGTTCCTTGATTTTTTTCTTTTCTTTTCTTTCCTCCTTCCTGCTCGGGACCCGATTGGCAGAATTGCAGAAGAAGGGGAGAGAAAAGAAGGAACATCTGCAGCGATTTGTGGGCCAAGTTTCCAGAGCTGAAGACCGTTTTAACGTCTTATCTGCTTGGCTCTTTGGGGAAATGGCTTCCTTGTACAAGGAAGGGCACGTTGGGCACCTGTGTAGACAGCCACGTTGTGCCTCACTTTGCCAACCAGCCAATGGGGTCTTTTCTAAAGAAAGAGATAAATGGTGACTCTTGATGTTAAGAGACTAGGACAAGGTCCAAATCATCTTGGTGTGACCAGATCAGTGGTACCCATGTTCCAGATTTCTACGCACATGTCTCTAGAGCAATGTTTTTCAACCTTGGCCACTTGGAGATAGTGAACTTCAGTTCCCAGAATTCCCCAGCCAGCTGTGCTGGCTAGGGAATTCTGGGAGTTGAAGTTCACCCATTTTCAAGCAGCTCAGCTTGTGGAAATCTGCTTTAGACTATTGCTGATTAATGATTTTTGTGCATACAAAGCCCATGAAAGCATTTGCTTGTGTCTATTTGCTCGGTTGCACACGCAGAGCAGCAGTCCTGCAGGTGCCTCTGTCTTTTGCAGTGGACAGACATCACTGATATCCCTGTACGCAGCAAGGGAGCAGCTGCTTGGGTTGTGCTGTCAGCTGTGGTGTGCCTGTGTGTGCGCGTACAGATGGCGTGTCCTCTGGACTACAGAAAAACCTGGGTCAAGAAAAAAGACACGAGGAGGATGTGCCTTTCATTAGGCCTTAGTAAGATCCTCTGAGGTGGTCTCTCCACCATCAGATGTCCCTTAAAAACCAGCTGCATCCTCATGGATCTAGTGAGGGAATTTTAATGGAAAGAAGGGAGGGAGGGAAGGAAAGAAGAAGGAAGGAAGGAGAGGAGGAAGGAATAGGGAGGGAAGGAAAGAAGGAGAGAAGGAAGGGAAGAGAAGGAGGGTGGCTATTTGCACTGGCTTAAAGGCAGGGGTGGGATTCAGTTTTTTTAAAAACTGGTTCTGTGAGTGTGGCTTAGTTGGTGGGTGTGGCTAAGTGGTAATGTGACTGGCTGGGCATGGCCAACTCAACATCATTCACATCGAGGCACGCATCATCTCGCCTGGCCTCTCGTGACTCTGGGGATACTGCAACAGTCGTAAGTGTGAAAAATGGTCATAAGTCACTTTTTTCAGTGCCATTGTAACTTTGAAGGGTCACTCCACACAAGCAAAGTACCAGCAAAAAAGGGAAAGACAACTCCCGACAAGTTCCTGAGACGGGAAGTCTAGTCCTGCCAAGAATGTAATAAGGGTTAACGGAGAGGCAGTTTCTGTAAGCAACACCAGAATGTTTCCTTCCTGCCTTCCTTACAGGGTTAGGCCAGTAATTTCTTCGAACAACCGGTTCTCTAAACTGCTTAGAAGGTTAGAAACTGGTTCTAGTGAATAGGTGCGAACTGGTAGAATCCTACCCATTTAAAGGTGTACATGGAACCACCTGTAGAAATGATGCTGAACATACTGAAAGGGTCACAGGGAAAAGCAGGATTAAGCTAATGGGAAAACTGGACACCAAATGTTGAGTAATGTTCCTCAGAGTAAATCAGCCTTCTTCAGACTGGCCAGGAGTTCAGTGAATATCCTGGTAGGGAAACAGAGACTTAACTTACAAAAGACTTTTGTGGAACTCCAGGGTAAGCCTTCTTTGGAGTTGCAGAATTCTCCCTCTGTATCCCCTCTCTGTGCATCATCGTCCGCCGTGCCTAAAAATACGACAGCAGGTGCTCCATGGGGTTTGTGGTGCAACCAGAACTGTGAAACCCAGCATTTCTTAAATATATCACTGCTCTCATAAGGAGCAGACAGATTCCAGACGTACTGCACCAATTACAAAGTGTGCCAGTTGGGAATAGAATAGCTGGTTGGGGCAAGGAGAGACGGGGTTTGGGAGAGCCCCAAATCCTGGGAGAACCAGTTGCAGAGGCTAGGAATCTCAGCATGAAGATCTCTCTGTTCAAACAACAAAGACAGACACTAGCCAGGTATTCTGGAATGGCTGCATCTGCACTAGGTGCTGTGTTGGGGACCCTTCAAACAAAGATCCTTTGTTGTTTTTTGCTGCGCAGGCTAAGTGCTTTTTACAGAGTCAAAGGTGAAGGGCAAAACGCCAGACGTCCAGGCGGCACGATTGCCAGGGTGAAGGTTTGCTGGAGAGAGCAGGAAATGACCAGCTGCACCTTCTTGTATTTTTTCAGTGGGCAGGATCAGACATTTCCTCCCCAGGCTGAAGCACAGGGCTGGGAGGGAAAATTGGGAGACGTTGGAGCATTTGCTGAACTGGGGACAAAAAGGACGATGCAGCACCAACCCAGTTCGGCTCCTGCTTCCTCTAAGGACAGCCACACCTGCAGCAAAGGGGGTGAGCTGCCGAGATAACTAAAGAGATGATAGCGTTTAAATGGAGTATAAGCTTCATGCAATGCCTCTCATTTGCAAACCTTCCTTGCACCCACAGCTTGTAAGCTCACATGCTAGTTGTCTGCTGCGGCTCAAAGGAGTTTCCAATTCAGCCTGTGTGGTTTTGTTTTAAGCTCATGAGAATATCCCGAAGGGATAAATTCCACATTTTGGTAACAACCCCCCCCCCCCCCCATTTTTTTGGATTAGGAGGCCTTTTACTTGGAATCGAGGAGGAGCTAAGCCTCCTGAAAGTTTAGCCACGCTGCCCCCATCTTTGGATTCCCATGAGTGGCTCCTTCACCAGAGCCTTCAGCCAGGATTGATTCATGCCTTAGGAATTGACGTTCCATAGGCTCTGAATTCTGGTATCCATAAAGACAAAATGGCAGCTGTTCAGTGTTGGGGCCAAACTATACATCCTGCTTCAGAGCTGGAGAGAAATAGGGCCGGGCTTATTCTGTAGTTAGCGTGCTGGGCACCCACAGCCCTGACACCCTCTTCTGCCTTTGCTAAAATTCCTCCCTGGTTCCCCCAAGAGCAGGGTAAGTGTGAGTCTATGTCAGTATAGAGAGATAGATTATAACCAGCACACAAATGCATTGTTGACTCTGTTTGGGGGAGAATGCAAAGCCGGAGTGGAGGAGAAACACACCCACCCACCCATACATAGAGATCTGCCTTCAACTCCGGCATTTGTTTATTTGTTTGCAAAGCAGAACCAATGACAAAGCCACAACAATTCAAGGTGAAAAGTTGGGCGGGGCAGAGAGAGAGAGGAGGGGGAAAATGCGTTGACTTTAATCCTCCAGTTTCTGCTTTTTCTCTCCACAGATAACAAGGCCCAGCCATGCAGTCCTTTCGTGAAAGGTGTGGTTTCCATGGCAACCAGCAGAACTACCAGCCGACTTCTTCGCAAGATTCATCACGCCTGGAGAATTACAGGCATCAAAGCCCAGCCTGCGAACGTCAGAGGCTGGTGACAAAAGAGTATTACAGCCCCCAGCAGCCACCTCCTCCGCTGCCCCCGTTGCCGTACCAAGCCTTTGGTGAAAACAGTACCGTGGAGAAGTACCATCGGGGAAGCAATAAACCGTTACGCAGCCAGCAGCTGCCCAGCAGGCCGACTTCTTTCCCCAATTACCCCATCCAAGAGAATAGCCCCTACCCTTCCCGCTACGCTGGAGAGGACAGCCTGCAGGGGTGGGGGTCCCCGCAGCAGCAGCAGCCTCCACAGGCCTTACCTGGCGGGGTGGCCAAGTACGAGGACAACCTGATGAAAAAGACGGCGACCCCGTCCAGTAGCAGGCAGTACCACGAACAGACGCCCCAGCTGCCCTTCCGAAGTCACTCCTTGCACCTCCAGCAGCAGCCGGGACCCCAGCCCTCTCCCCTGACGTACCCCAAGCTCCCCAGGCAGAAGATGCAAAGCGAGGTGTCCTCCTCACTCTCCTTCTCGCAGGGGGCCCACTTCCCACAGCATTCCCAGTCCTTCCCAGCTTCCTCCACGTACACCTCAGTCCAGAGCGGGGGCCAGACAGCTCATTCCTACAAAAGTTGCAACCCTTCCCCTACCCCACCCACGCATGAAAGGGGTCTGGGCAGTGCCACTAACTTGCCTGCTGCACAACGGGTCCAGGCTTTACACAGCTACCAGCCCAACCGGATCAGCTATGAGCAGCAGCCGCAACAGCCACCGCCTCCTCCACCACCTCCCCCTCCACCCTCTCTGCAAGGTAGACACCATGCTCAGGAGGCGCTGCACTATCAAAACCTAGCAAAATACCAACATTATAACCAGCCAGGACAGAGTTATTGCCAAGCTGACGCTCCGGTAAGGACACCCGACCAGTATTACCAAACGTTTAGCCCCAGCTCGAGTCACTCTCCGGCTCGTTCCGTTGGGAGGTCCCCATCCTATAGTTCAACGCCTTCTCCATTGATGCCTAACTTAGAGAACTTCCAATACAGCCAGCAGTCGCTGACCCCTGGGGCATTCCCAGCCAGCCTGGCTGACCATAGCCACTTCATGCCTTTGCTGAACCCATCACCAACCGATGGGACTAGCTCTGATGCCCAGCCACCTGCCAACTGCAAGAACTTGTCGAAGGAGAAGATTCCTGAGAACCTCTTATCAGATCTGAGTCTCCAAAGTCTCACAGCCCTTACCTCTCAAGTGGAAAACATCTCCAACACTGTCCAGCAGCTTCTCCTTTCCAAGTCCACAGGGATGCCACAGAAGAAGGGGATCAAAAATTCGCCAAGGACCCCAGAGCAGCTCAAGGGACAGCACTGCAGCCCTGAGGGCAACAATTATTCTGCAGAACAAGTGGGGACTCCACACTCGGACCCCCTCAGTGCCCCCCAGTCGGTCCATGCTGAAACCCAAGACACTGATTATCTAAGTGGCTCTGAAGATCAGCTGGAGAGGGGCTTCTTGTACTGCAGCCAAAGCCGTAGTCCAGCTCGGGTCAACAGCAATTCCAAACCCAAGCCCGAATCTGTGTCCACCTGCTCGGTGACGTCTCCAGATGACATGTCGACCAAATCTGATGATTCCTTCCAAAGCATTCACACCAGCCTGCCATTGGAGAGCTTTACCAAGTTTGTGGCTGGAGAAAGAGACTGCCCCCGGTTGCTTCTCAGTGCCCTTTCTCAAGAGGAGCTGGCATCTGAAATTATTGGTCTGCAGGATGCTATCAATGAGAAAGCAGACAAAGGCTGGGCCAATTCTCCTGCTCCAAACAAAGACCCAGACAAATCTCCTTTCCACTTGGAGAACCACAGGACTTGCCTTGATTCTGTGGTCAAAAGCCCCTGGTCCAACCAGGGGGACTCCAACGCTCTTGCCGAACCCTTGAAGATAGACAAAGGACTGGGGCGTAATAATGGGAAGAATTTCACTGAGGAGGTTTATGACAGCTCCCAGGTTTCCTTCACAACAACTGAGACGAAGAATTCCCTAAAAACCACCAGTTCTGTGGGCTACAACGCCAAGTCAAACATCTCAGTGGCCACCTCCAGTTCTGAGACCCCCGGAAGCTTCAGCTGCTATTCCAATGCCACTGCCAATTCAGTAAGTTCTGAAAATGCCATGGAGAACTTTGAGTGGCCAGATGAGAACCTCAGTGACACCTGGAAAGAGCTTGGGTCAAGCCTCCAATCTTCAGATCTTCCCAAGAGTTTATTCTCTGGCAAACTGAGTGAGCCTTCTGAGGAGAAAAAAAATGCCTCCTGCTTGAGCCTCTGTGGCCCTGGGGGGTCAAATGAAGGTGAGGGAATCACAGGCTTCAGTCAACAGCAGCAGGCCAGCAAAGGGGAGGCCTTAAATTATGATGAGGTCACAAGGACAGAGAGTGAACGATGGCTGGAGGATACGGCCAGGAACTCCTGTTCAGGAGAAGACTTCAGTGAACTCCCCATGATGTCTTCTCCAGACCTAAAAGAATCTGATTTGGAACCCGAGGAGTATTCCTCCTTGTGTGAATTAGCTGGCTCCGAGCAAAAGACTTTGACTTACGATGCCTTCACTCCTAAGCCTGCAGAGAACGCTCCGGTTCTTTCTCTCCAAGATACTCCAGGATCAGCAGAAGAAGCAACCCACACTGTGGAGAAGGAGAACACTGCTCCTCCTTCTCATTTGTCTGATCCATCTGTTCTCCTTTTAGGACCAGCAGTTGGCACCGACACGAAAGTGAAAAGCTGGTTTGAAACTTCTCTGCATCACTTGAAGTCCAAAGAAGAGTCAGCAGCTGGTGACAATGTCCCTCAAGAGAAGACAGAGACACCAACTACCTTTCTGTTGAAGAAACAAGTCCTACCAGATAAGCTGACCATAACATCAGAACCCACCTTCAGAGGTAAAAGTCTTCGGAGTAAAAAGCTGCAGTGTAGGCTGTCGGGTGGAGAAGAATCTATTCAGTCCATGTCAAATCCATGTTCAGGCATTCAAGTAGCTGGCCTGGTGATCAATACATGCCCAGCTCCCAACAACTTGATTGAAATGCCCAGTAAGAACACCCATGGCCAGACTCCCAGGTTCCCCACTGAAGGTTTGCCGGCCAGGATGTGTACCCGTTCCTTTACTGCAATGACCGAGCCACGAATGCCAGACCCTTTGGAAGGTGCCAAAGCTTCAACTCTTCACGAGAAGTTGGCAGGCAAGAAGTCAATGTGTGTTTTGAAAGAGAGAGTGGCCTTCAAAACTCGGAAGGCCAATGGGAAGACGTCACCAAAGCCCTGCAATCTGTCTCCTCCCCTGATCTGCACCTTGACCCAGAATGAAGATTCTGCTGTTCCCAAGGCCAAAGAAGCCGAAGCTGTAGAAACCGAGATGAAAGATCAACAATCTATGATTCTCCGTTCTAGGACCCGGACTCAGGAGGTCTTCTACACCAAGAGAAGGAGAGAGAAAAACATGGTGGAAGCGGACTTCAAAACTGCCAAACTGCCCAGGAAGGTGTTCCCCAACAACCACCTGCCGGGGTCCTTCAAGATCAGCTCTGAGAAGGAGAGCAAGCTGGGCAAACAAATGAAAGCCAGGCCAGAAATGGTCGGCAAGATAGTCGAGAGGCCACTCCATGCCCTAAAAAGAAAATCTGTTTTCCTGCCTCCGATTCCTGCTAAGAAACGGAACCTGATCCTACGAAGCAACAATCACAGCAGCAGCAGCAGTGGGAAGGAAGAGAAGCCAAACGTGTCTTCGGGCCTTTTTAAGAGGATGCCGTCCTCCAGGCGAACCAATGTGAAACTGTCTCCCAAGAACTCCTGTGAAGTGATGCTCAAGTCCCCCCAGGCAAAAGAAAACCCAGGGGTCTGCATCAAAATCACCTCCCGGGCTTCCTTCCAGGGTGCTATGAAGACCAAAGTGCTGCCCCCAAGGAAAGGAAGGGGATTGAAGCTGGAAGCGATTGTGCAGAAGATCACCTCTCCCAACCTGAAAAAGTTTGCCTGCAGAACGGTGGCCACTGCCATTCCTGTTTCCGCGGCCACTGCAGCTGCTGCCGCCAACAGTAATCCTCTCAGCCCTTCCCTTCCAGAGCGGGAACAGGCCTCAAAGAATACGAGCGGAACCCCAGCCGTGGGGGAAGCTCAGCCATTAAACCAGGCTTTGTCACAAAAGGCGCCCGCCGCTGCAGCAACCAAGCAATTATGCAGAAACCCGAACAACAGATCCTTCAGAGGAAAACTAATGAACAGTAAGAAACTGTCCTCCAACTGCTTCAAGGGTGAGGCCTATTCATCTCCCGAGATGTTGCAGCTCAGCGGCGACAGCATGGCTGCGAGCACCGTCTGCCTGCTGCCCAAGAAGAGGAACAGAAAGGGGAAAGCTGCCTCCTTCCACGTGGCCAAAAATAGCTTGGAGAAGTGCCCTCACCTGAGCCCAGCTTTGTTCCTTGCTGCCCAAGAGAAATCCGGAGTGGTGGCGGTGGCAACGGCAGCTGGGAAAGGCGATGAAGGACAAAGGGAAGGGAAAAAGCCCAGAGGAGAAGACAAAGGCTTGGGGATCACTGAGAGTGTGGAAGGGAAGTCCTCCCAGGCGCAAACACGGGCCCAGAAGCAGCGAGCCCACCATGCCAATTACAATGGCTACACCAAGAGACAAAGGAAGCACCACAAGCGCCGGAAGGTCCAAAGCGTACCCTCACGGTGCAAAAACAAGACCAGGCAACGGCACCAACAGCAGGCACCTCTGTTGAGCCCCACGGAGCCCGAGATCCGGCTCAAGTACGTCTCCTGTAAGCGGCTGAGGGCAGACAGCCGGGCACCACCCTTCTCGCCGTACATCCGGATGGAGAAGTGGGACGAATTCCTCACCACCTGCACAGTCATCAACTGCCCAGCCGAAGAGGCGAAACTCCACAATCAGCAGCAGCAGCAGCAGCATCACACTTCTTCGTTTTCTTCTTTGTCTGCCCAAGCTGGGCTTTTGGGGACCGCTTGTCTGCGGCCTCCAGCCATCCTACCTCTGTCATCCATGATGCACCTTGGGCCAGTGGTCTCCAAGGCCCTCAATGCTGCCTGCTTGGTCTGCTGCTTGTGCCGCCAGCCGGCCAACTATAAAGACCAAGGGGACCTCTGTGGACCATACTACCCTGAGGACTGCCTGCCGAAGAAGAAATCGAGACTGAAAGAGAAGGTCAAAGTGGAAGCCCTGGGGGAAGGGCCTCCTCCCTCCTCCTCGTTGGCAGAAAGGCTGCTCAAAGCAACAGATAATAATTGCGCAACTGGTACGCTGGGTGGAAAGATGCCAAGGTTGGACAGTGGTGCTGACTCAGCGAGACAAAGCGCTCTCCGTTCGAGTTCAAGGGGGCTGTTTAGGAAGCTGCAAAGCTGTTACTGTTGCGATGAGAGGACAGAGGGAGAGGAGGCTACGGCTGGGGTGTCAGTAGCAGCGCTTGAGAAGCTTCGGAGGCACGAATGCGGCAAGGCTGAATCGCCCCTGCCAGACCCTGCCGGAGAGACGCAGGAGCACTGGGTTCATGAAGCCTGTGCTATATGGACAGCTGGGGTGTACCTGGTGGCAGGGAAACTCTATGGACTGCAGGAGGCAATAAAGATGGCCGCAGACGTGGTAAGAGGAATGCCCTGAGTGCAGTTGGGGTGTCCCTGGGGACAGAAACAATGACAGGCTCACCTAGTGCTGATCAGAGACAAGGAAGCTGCACAGCAAGAGGCTGTGGTGGGAGGGGGAGGAAGGCAGTGGGGTAGCTAAAACTGGGAGCTACTCAGATCTGTACCTGCAGCAGCCTTTGGGGAATAGCCAAGGAATCCAGCCAAGTCTGTCAGATCCTAATGATCCCACATGGTTGCTTCTCGTTGGGTCAGCTCTAGAAGGTTTAGGATTTCTCCACGTAATTGTTCATCGATGGTCTATCAGGTTTGTCTTCTTGCTTGGGAAAGCAGATACTCCCTATAAGAACGTAAGAAGAATACGACTTTATCCAAGTCCTGGGTTTGCAAACTTCAGACCAACTTAAGGTCTGAAGACTAATTAAGAAGAATATTTGTAGCTCAGGGTGTTCACAAGGGCTCCCTGGTGCTCCCTGAGCTTGTTTTCTTGCAGATGTTTCTTGACCCAACTAGGTAACACCATCAATGCTAGAAAGGAGTGGGGTTTGCAGGGGGGAGGAAGAGAGGGAAGAAGAGGAAGAGGAGAAGAAGGATTGTAACGTCCTTGTTGCTCTCTGAGCTTTGTTATTTTCTTGCAGATATTTCATTACTCAAACTCGGTAAAACGACACTAACACTGTTGATGTTACCTGGTTTGAGTAAGGAAACATCTGCAAGAAAACAGCCAAGCTCAGAGAACACCAAGGACCTCTCCAACTCAAGACTTGGATATAACTAGGTCTTCTTCTGTCCTTAAAGGGGGTATAATTATACAAGGCAGCTTGGGAAGAAACTCCTGTCAAAGTAACTCCTTGGGTATGGGTGGAAGGAGGATGGAACCCTTCAGAAGAACAATCTCTGCCTCTCTCAAGTTGCTGAGGGCTTCCTGGAAGTGTTCAGATGGTGGCTAGAATGCCATTTCTGCTTGGTGCCTCTTGCATGCCCATCAGTGGAGCAGGAAGGCTGTGGGTCTTTGTCATTGATCATGCTGTGGTATATTATGCCTGTTCGTGGAGGTTCCTTTCGACAAGAGTTGGTGGTAGCTGTGCAACTTTCTGTGGATCTGATTATGCATCCCCCAAAGTGTAACAACGAGAATGATCTGCCCATTGTGAGTTTTCTGTCCAAATATCCACATTTTTTTCAGCTGATCCCACTAAAGAAGGATTTGAGGAGCTCACACTGTCATGGTATTGCAAGGCATGGCTGAGAAATATAAGAAACCAGAGAGGGCATGTTGCGGCAGGGGTGTGTCTCTTGGGAAATAACCCAGGATCTTCTAAAGGAAGTAGATAATGTTTGGGTCTGTCTTGCTTGCTTCTGGCCCTCTCAGCTGCTGTACAAGGTGGTAGGTCTTCTTCTCCCTCATGACTTCGCTTGGCTGGTTTTTTCAGCCAGTAGCATCCTTTTTTTTTTTTTTTTTGTAGAAAGTATCTCCCCAAAGTAAAGATTTTGCAGCCCCTTCTTCCTCTGGGACACATTTCTTTCTAACCCACCGTCCTTTCATCTGTTTCCAAAGTATCCTTCAAAAAAGTGGAGTCTCATCATTGAGAAGCGGTCTCTGCAAGCCGTGTTGTCCTCATGAAATTAGGAAAGACGTGTTAAGAGCCTGGACAGCATCTGCTCCACATAGATGGTCAGGAAATTGGCGTCTCATTTAGCCAAGGGGGGCTTGGAAAAAAGCCCCACCATTCTGCAAAATAGGAAGAAAGAGACGAAGCTTGAAATTTTGCTGAAGGCCATCGGTGCTGGGACACATGTGGGTGTTAGCAGCCAAATTCGGGAACCTAAATCTCAGGTCTTTCTTGGGCAACCCTGCAGAGAGCTCACCTTATCAGGGACCTCTGAGGCAGACTTATGGAGGAAGATCTGCCAGTTTGTCAAGGCCACCCTTGGCAGATCTTCCTCCATTAGGAGGAAGGATATCCACCCTTTTTGCTGACCCTGGCGAAGAGAGAGTATTTTTAGGAAGCAACTCAGTCCAGGATCTGAGCACCTTCAAAGGTCCATGTTGAGTACCTGCCTGAAACCTTGGCTAGCTGCAACCATGAGTGATCCCAAATTTCTCCAGTACTGGTAACCAAGACTCCCCCTTTCCAAAGTCCTAATGTCACTATTTTTAAGTGTCTGCAGTACAGAAGATCAAGTTCTGGTTGTGGGTTAGAAAAAATTTACTATTAGTGCATGTAGTTGAATAGTGGAACTTCAGCCAGAAGTGAGGGGGTTTCAAGCAGAATATGGACAGGTGTCAAACCTTGGAGGTTTTCATTTGCTTCCTTGCATGGATCAAGATTTTATGCCATAAAAAGTCTCTTTGGAAGTTCACTCTCACTCCACCATAGGACATATTCCCCAGCAAGGCTTAAAACAGCTGGTTTATCCCTTGGCTGTACAAGGAACTGTAAGAAAAATGACATTGCTTACACGTAATACTGGTATTTCTTTACCTTTATAAATAACACTGGTGCGAACAGAGACCCTACATTCAGTGAGTTCCCAAGTCAGGAAACTTTCTCAGATGTGTCAGTTTTGTCAGATGTGTCACAAATGAGCTGTGCATGCCCAAGAGTGACCATTAGGGCTAAGTTTTACGAAAGTGGGCTCTGCTAGAATTCCTTTGCAAATCTGTCAATTCCATCCATCTTCGCTAGATGGTTTGAGCAGCACGACTGACTCCAGTAAAGTGAAAATGAGGGTTCAATTATCCCAGGAGGATGCAATAAGTTATGTTTTCTGGCAGAAGAGAAGGACAACCATCACAAATTCCAATTAGTTCAGGTAAACGTCAAGGACGTTGAGCCTTCAGGAGGTGACCTTGGCCCAAACTCACTCTGGATGGAGTGGAGGTTCTTGTCGGAAAGCTGCTTCGGGTAGAGTCAAGCTCCACGCCAACGTCTGGGGCTCATGGAGTTTCTGTTTTCTTCCCCTCCCTGGCGACTGCAGAGGTGTTCTGGCTGTCAACGAGTCGGGGCGACCATCGGCTGCTGTCACAAGGGGTGCACCCAGACATTTCACTACACATGTGCCCTCGACGAAGGTAAGCGTCTCACAGGTGGGAGGTAAAGAATTGCAAATCATTCAGGAGCTCTCCGCTCTTCAGGCAGGGGGTGTCCTCGGGGTGCATAGCCCACAAAATCAGAAGTCCCACCTGTTTTTTTTAATGTCTGCCACATGTGCACCTAAAAAGCTAATGCTAAGGCACTTCTCCTAAAGGGTCTTTTCCAAAAAGCAACTGGGCTTTCCTGGGTTTTTTTCCCCCTTAAAAACCTTTTGCTCTGCATCCAAGAAGCTTCCTCGGTTCTTCCTCAGTTTTTCAGCTCAAAACTGAAGAAGCTCCTTGGATGAGGAGGGAAACATTTCCAAGGGGGGTGGGAAACAAGGAAGTCCAGTTGCCTTTTGGAAAAGCACCTCTGGGACAATGATGTGCTGGATGGTTGAGTATCTCCCAAGACAACGAGGACAGCTGGCATCGTGGTTTTTTGTTCTGGCCAGCCTTGCCTTCAAGGTAGACCCGGTGAGGAAATGAGGCTTCCAGAAATGCTCTTTTCATGTTCTGGGGTATCACAGCAGCATCTTGAAAGGCTGCCAGGTTTTGCCTTTGATCCCCCTTACTCCAAAGAGAATCAAGGTGGAATGATTTTGAGTTTCTTTCTCCTGCTTCCTTCCCTCCCTCCTCGGACTGAGCTGCTAATTTTCCCTTAATGGCTCCTGCAGACGTTTCCCTCAAGGTTATCTCTCCATTCCTCTACAGGATGTGAGAACACCTCATTTTGAAGCCAGTTATTTGAAATCTGGAAAGGGAGGGAGGGAGGGAGAGGCGTCCCAGGGCAAAGAAGAAGGAAACTGGAAAAAGACAAGCGACGGGCCCGCCTCCTTCCTTTTCTGGTGGCTGCTGCGAAGAAGATCCCTTTTGCTGTTTTGAAAGGCAGGAGCAAAAGGCCGCCTTTGGAGGAAGCTTCTCTGGGAGCAAGAGAGCCCCCTTTTTTTCCCCTTTTTCTTGCTTGCTTGCAAGTATTTATTTGCACAACTGCAGGATTCCTGCAGCGAAAGGGCCCAGCCTGGAGTCTCAGGGAGGCGGGAGATCCTGGGAAGTCTCCGAAGGGGGCAGGTGTGGAATTGTCCTTTCCAAGGCAACCCAAAGGGGAAATTATTCAATGGACGGTGGGTTGAAGTGGTAGATGACTCCCTCCCTCCCTCCCTCTCCTTCTCTTTCTTCCCCTCTCTCTCTTTCTCCCTCCCTCTCTCCCACCCTCTCCCTCCTTCCGTGTCTCTCTCTCTCTCTCTCTTGCTTGCAGCTGGAACAAGCAAAGACTGAGCCGCCCATTTCCTCTTTAGGAAGGTGGCCAAGAGAACTGGGGGAGACGGGGGGGGGGGGAAGAGATGAAAGAGAGGGAATCTGGCCGAGATTCAGGTAGAAAGAGAAAGGAAAGGCAAAGGACATTTAGGGAAGAAAAAGGGACGCAGGGCCTCTGAAGCCTCCTGGCTACTTTCTGAGCCCGGTTGTTTTCTCACAGACCTTTCACGACCCAACTGGGTATCATCCTCAGTGCTGGAGGTTGGTCCCTGCTCCCTCCTGGCACTCATGAGTTGGGTCATGAAACGCCTGCAAGAAAACAACCAAACTCAGCCAGGACGCCTCACTTCAGCCCTGAGCCGCAAATATTCTATCCACGTTCTCCTTCGTGTGCAACCCGGGACCTCCGTTGACATTTTCCTGCTCTCTCTCCTCTAGGTTGTTTGTTAGCTGAGGAGACCTTCTTGCTCAACTGCCCTAAACACAAGGTAGGTGCTCAGGAGCCAAGGAGGGGATCTGGACCCCTTCCTGTCCCTGCCCCTTTGCTCGTTCTTCCCTCTATCTTCTGCAGTCAGAAGGTCTGTAGATATATGGTCCAACTAGTGATGTAGCTGAACCTTCATAGGTTTAGTTATTATTTATTAAGGAAATGTACATAACCCCCACCCCGTGTTTCTCTGCTCAACCTCCCCCCTCCCCCAATGACTGTGCTTCTCAGCAACATCTCATGTTTCTTCCTGGAGCCCCCTCCCATCCTCTCGCTTCCCATGTCCCAAGAATTGAGGGTGAAAGAAAGGTAGGAGGGGGCATTCCTTCTGCCCTGCCCCCTTCTTTTTCTTTCTCCCTGCCCCCCCCCCCCCCAATTAAAGACTCCAGAGACAGTCCTGGAAGGGCCTCGTCTGGTCTTGTTGAAGATTCACTGTCCAGACCTTGGCATGTAATTGAATCAGTTCACTGAGCATTTCCTGCTGGCCTTTTCCTGGGAGAGGGAGGGAGAGATGGATGGATCTGGGGCTGCAGGAATCTAGAGACCCCTGGAGAGCAACAGCAGCAAGAGAGAAAAGTAGATTAATTTCTTCCGAAGGATTATTCTAGACCAGAGGTCTCCAAACTTGGCCACGTTAAGACTGGTGGACTTCGACTCCCAGGATTCTCCAGCCAGCTATGCTCAAAGATGGGGCCTGCGACACATCCAGAGAATTCTGGGAGTTGAAGTCCACCAGTCTTAAAGTGGCCAAGTTTGGGGACCCCTGTTCTAGAGCATCCCCACCTAGATCATGTACAAGGACTTATCTGCAGGCCCCTTCTTCCAATGCTGTTGTGACTTCGAAAGGTCACTCAACGGGTGGATGTAAGTCAGAGGCCGTCTATGTAGAAGACATGGGAGGATGTCCATGGACAGGAAGGTGGAGGCGAAGCTGAGGAGCGCTCCTTCCAAAATATCCTCCCTGCCTCGTGCTTCGCTGGTTGTGCGCCATAAATCCACGTGACCTTCAGGTTTCTAATTGGGCCTCTCAGAGGATTAGAACCAGAAGAGGCACTTTTGGGGTCTGTTGGAGAACCTGCCGCTCTTGCCCCAAATGCCACGTCCCTTTGACCGGGTCCCCAATCTCTTCTGCAGGAAACCAGTTCTTACCCTGGGGAGACAGAATTGTCTTGCTCTTCTCGAGCGGCCGGGGAAGAGAGAATTGGGGGGTGGGGTGTCCCCAATCCCTCTCCCTGGAGTCCCTCATAACTTTGTCTCCAAGGGCCTTTGACAACCCCCCCCCCAAAAAAAAGAAGAAAAGCTCTGATTCTGAAGACTGTGCTTGAAAACAGGCAGCCCTTGTGTGTTTTGAGGGGAGAGCAGACGATTCTCAGAGGACACTTCCAGATCTGGCAGGATATTCTTGTCTGTTCCAGGCCTTTCAAATGTCAGATAACCTCACCTCCCTGGCCTGGGTGTCTATTTTTATTTTTCTGCCCCAGAAAAGAGGAAAAGAAGAAACTTTTCCCTGCTATGGTTTCTCTTTCTATCTTGCACTTTGGCGTTTCACAGGCTGCAAATCCAGGCGGAATGTGAGAAGTCCTTTGTGTGTCCCAAGGGAGGAGAAAGGGGGGGGGCATGGGGTAGACCCCCCCCCCTCAAGGGTCTCCAATTATCTGAGGCCCAAAGGGAGGAGGGGAGGACCAGGAGATATCCTGGGGAAAGCCTCCCTTGACTCTCCTGAATGGGCCTCAGCCCTCCCAGAGACAGATTTTGCTGCTGCCCTCTTGCGTCACATCAGCTGCCAGCCTCCCTTCTTTTGAAACGGAAGGAAGGAAGGAGAGAAAGAAAGAAAGAAAGAAAGAAAGAAAGAAAGAAAGAAAGAAAGAAAGAAAGAAAGAAAGAAAGA
>BLBF01000067.1:12229211-12250777 GCA_015471245.1 Laticauda colubrina
AGAAAGAAAGAAAGAAAGAAAGAAAGAAAGAAAGAAAGAAAGAAAGAGGAGGAATTCACAGCCAATGTGAATTTTTCCGATGAAGGAAAGGAGGGGCTTTTCTAAAGGCAGCTCCCCCCTCCCACAAGCCAGGCTGGATGGAGCACAGATGCCCTCCAGGGTCAGCTGGAAGTGACCAAATCTTATGGGGGGGCTATTGACCCCCAGTTTCTTCTCTGGGGGGGGGGGGCTTTGGTGTCCCCACAGGACTGCAGAGAAACAGCCAAGGCAAAAATAGTCCAAATAAACTTTTGGGGTGCCTGTTTTCACTCTTCCTTTTCCTTCTTTTTGGTCCCCTTTTCCTGCAGACGCAGTTGCTATAATGGACCCACCAAGAAGGGAAGTGCCAGCTGCTTCTGCTGGAGTCCCAACCCAGCGAGGAGGGGGCTCTGCTTCGGCACACCCCTTTGCAGTAGCTGCAACCAAGAGGAACTCTGGATGGAAGGGTCCAAGGAGGAGCCCAGTGCCCCCCCTCTCGGGCCTTGTCCTCCCCCCCCCCCGTCCCTCCCCTTTGCAATAGTACTTCTACTGTGAATGGACCTAGCCAGCCTCGCCTCCCTCTTTGCTCAGGCCTTGGCAACTTCCTTGCAAGCTGACCCCAAAGGGCACAAGACCCCCAAACACCCCTGATGTTCAGCTCCTGGGAACCTTCCTTTCCCACCCGTCAGGAAGCAGACCAGGCCAGTGCAGTGCCCCCCTTCTTCCCCTCTGGACTTCTTCCATTCCAGATTGGTGCAGGAACCACCACGGAAATCCCCATTTCCCCCCCCCCCCTTACTCCATTCCTCTTGGGAAGGGTTTCTTGAACCGACTCAGGAGAGAAGACAAACTCCTCCTCCTCCTCCTCCTCCCTCCCCTTCCGAACCCAGGAGCTGTACCCAAGACTGATCCAGCTGGCATCTCCCTAGGTTTGGCCACTGACCCAACCTGTCCACTCCCAGCTCGTCTGGAAGAGAGTCTTGAGCACTTTGGAAGGGACATCGGATGGCCGGAGGTGACCGGCAGGCAAGGGGTGGTCAGCACGTCCCAAGAACATTTGCTCGGGTCTCTTTGTCTCCAGCCAAGAGAACGGACTCGGGTCTTGGACGGGTCGTCGCCAGGAGAGAAGCGTTCAGAAGTCCTCGGCTCCCTCCTCTTTCTCTTGGCTCAAAATGCTGGGCTGCAGGAGATCTCCAGGTCCACCTTCTTCTCTGTTTTCTGATCTGATCAACTTTTTGCCTTCAGCAAACCTCATGGTGTGTGTGCGTGTGTGCGTGTGTATGTGTGTTTTCTGTATATAGATGTGATCCACGTGTACAAAGAAGCACCCCGAACCTTTTGGGGAGCAGCAAACAAGGTTGCATCACTTAAGTTCGTTTGCGCATTTTTGTTTTGCTTTTGTCCTTGTTCCCTCCGACTCCTAGCCTAACATGTCATTTGCCTTTTTTCTCTCGCCCCTCCATGTCTGATTCACATCCCGCCCTGTGCCCCACACTCAAACCAGGAAAGGCAGGGACCCCCTAGACCAGCACTCTGAAGCTTGGGAACTTCAAGACAGATGGGCTTCAATTCCCAGAATTCTGGAAGTTGAAGTCCACCTGTCTGGAAGTTCCCAAGCTTGAGAAACGCTGAATTCTGGAAGTTGAAATCGCCATATATTGAAATTCCCTACATTGAGAAATGCAGGGGAATTCTGGGAATTGAACTCACGTCCTGAAATTCCCGAGGTTGAGATAGACTGTCTTTGTGTTGAGAAGAGACAAACAGCAGAAAGCTCTTTATTGAAACTTTGCTGAGAGTAATAATCTCTGATTATTTCACTGCCCACCCTCAAGTCAAAATGGAGGACAGAATCAGAGATTATTGTTCTCCCACTTGGCCGGATGACACGTGACATTTTGAGGAAAAGCAACTGGGTTCCTTGAGATTAGCAGGATTTACTAAGGAGCTGGGCTGCTCCATGCATCTTGATGGCCGCTGAAGCGAGCTCACCTGTTTTTGTGCATTACAGATCACAACCAGTTGCATAGGGACCCTTCAAAGTTACAATGAATGTCCTCAGAGCTGCTTATGACTCGATTTTGAAGTTCTGATGTCCATCCCTTTCCCAGTTACCTGGTTATATTTGGGCCACTTGGTAGTTGGCCTGCATTTATATGTTTACAGTTTCCCATGGTCACATGACCAAAATTTATGATATTTCTTGTTGGGAACAGGCTTTTACTTTCAGTTTCAGGCAAAAAAACAACAACCTGCCCAATGGGGACAGTGGGCTTATATAACAATTGTGATGTTTGTTCATTCCTGGCTTCCTGACTTCTGACATGCCTGTGGTTATCAGGAACCTTAGTAGGTTACCGATGTTCTTGTCCTCGGCCATCTGCTCCCCTCACTGCCTTCGTGAGTTGTTGAATCCCATCAAAGCTTTCCCACAATGGATCTCTCCTAATTTGATACGACTACAGCTCCCAGAATCCCTAAGTAGCCTGGGCAAACCACCCTAGACATTTCTTCCTGGGTTTGGTTGAAGTTGTGATGGCACAAAAGATGAAGCGCTCTTGACCCACACTCATCGGTTTCCTTCTTGACTCCTGTCACGGAGCACACGTCAAGCCACATTATGTAGCTTACTGTGCAGCGTGAACCTAAAGGGAGTGCTCTTTGGAGGAGTGGAAACCAGTATTGAAATTCCAGTTTCAATTATGAGGGCTCTCTCTTTGGGGTTCCAACAACACCAGAAGCCATAATGCACCCATGTCCATTGTTGGCACTTGTGCAGTTTGAAGCAACTTATTTAGCTGTGGGCATGATGCAAACCCAGCCAGAACCCCAAGCAAAACAGAAGCATAGCTTTGGTAGACATTATTGTCCCACCTTGCTAAGTAGGGCAGGGCCTGTCTTTGGAGCTGATGTTGAAGACCAACAGGAGGAGAACGTACATAGGACAACAAACAACTCTAATTGATGCACTTCTGGACTTCACAGGGATTACCTCAATCCAACAGTGCCCTTGGTTACTATGAGCCTTGGGGGCAGCATCCAGAACCATCCAACCATTACCATCCAAAGGCCATCAAGATCCCCTCAAAGGTAGGGAGCCTTGTCTTGAAGAGTTCCTGAAATGAGTAACTTTAAAGGTTTTTACTGGTTGGCTATTAAGCCAACCTTTTATCATTTTTAAGGCTCTCCTAGTCCTTCAGATGAGGTGGGCAGTGTAGACATTGGATGGATAAATCAATCTTGGGCAAGGCCAAACTACGTTGGGTCAGGGTGGAAAGGGACTTACCCCTGGTGGCTTCTAGAAGACTTTGAAGGAGCAGCTCTACATCAGACTCGCTCTGATGATTAACCTGGGAAGGTAGCAAGCAAAGGACACCCGAGTTGCATAACCTGTATAATATCTTCCCCAGCTCTCTTGACAGTGTTGTACAACCCAGTAAGAGGGGGAGCCCCCCCCGCCACCCCACCTCTGCAGCATTAAGTCTGCATCTCCCTGCCCTTCTTCATCCGCTTGGTTTTCTTGGTTGTCGCTGTGAAAGAGCAACAATTCGCACTGCCCTCTGCTTGTAAACCTTTCTGTACATGGTATTCTGTGCGCGTCGCTCACTGTCTCCGCTACGCCGTTCTCACGGCATGCCCCTCCAGGTTTGCTGGCAGAGGGATGCCCGTTTCAGAAGCACACCTTCAGACGGCAGGCGGAAGAGACCCCCCGCCCCACCCCACCCCCGTCCTCATCCCCACAATTCCAGCTCTTTGAATGGAATCTTGTACATAATGACTGTAAAATGGCAAACATGTGTGTATTATATATATTGCCTCATTCTATAGTGTATATATATGTATACATATACATATATATAATATATATGAAAGATGTAAATGTTAAAACTAGTGTTCTTATTTAGTATATTGCTTCACACTGAAGATTGTGTGTAACAAGCTGTTTCTAAAAGAAGTTTATTTTCCTTAAGAGTTAAAAAAAAACAAAGAAAAAATCAGGTCATTGCATTCAGAACACCAATAAAGATTCAGCAATTGTTTTGGACATATGGCGAGTTCCCTAATCACCTATTTTTCAGCCATCTCCTTGGGCTGGGGTGGGGAGATCAGGTCCAAGCAGAGGAAATAGATCATCATACCTTTCCAAAAGCTCCACACGGCAAGATTCTTCAAGAATTCTTTGCTGGTAGAAGTAGGGTCGAAGCCCGCTCAACGTCAGTTGAGGACAATACTGGTGGACATTTCCAATAGAGTTGGGCTTGAGATGGCCTGGACCATATAATTTTCTAAGATAATGATTGAGTTTTCACATCAACCTGAGCCACAAAGTGCTCCACCCCTTCTCTCTTTGCCAGAGAACGTGTTGTGCAAACCCTGTCAACATACGTGGACAATGTTTCTGCAGCGCAGTGCGTTTGTCCTCTGTGTGGATAAATGTAGACTTATTTTAGAAAGCACCACAGAAAGTGGCAGGATTTGCAATCCATTTCCACGAGCATCTTGTGGTTTGAAGGATGCAACCACATTAGTCCCATGTGTGACCTGTGTAGTCGGTCTGAAGACATTCATTGCTCAACAGAAAAGTCTACTTCAGCATCTTGATGGACTCTTGTAAGGCCAACCTTACTGTTGAAACAGAGTGAGGTGTTTTTCCAGTGTGAGGTTAGTTCAACATATCTGCTGGCCAATAACAACTCAGCTCTCTCAAGATGTTTTCACACTAGCAAAATACAATTGCTATCTTCACGGAATATGCCACACTCAGATCATATGATTAAATGAGATTGCCTTCTTCACATTAAAACCATGAGCTCTGGAAACCTGCCACACTGTGCTATCTGATCCATCTTTTCATCAAGCCCCTTTTGATGTTGAAACCAATTCTTTGAAATGTCCAAAAGAATCTGCCCCACTGGCCCAGTTCAGATATGAGAGTTGCTTCATCATTTGGGATCACCATAGACTTGAGTCTTCCTGGACTGAATCAAATCCAAATGCCGTGGTTCTGTGGAAAAGGCCTCCAGAAAGCTTTCAACTAGGGTAGGAAGAAAGCAGGTAGCTCTCTCCCATACCTTCACTGCCCCATATGTGTATAGCTGTAACCCAGAGCACAGAGGATTTCTCTGTAGGTACATTTTAGAGTAGACAAAAGAAGATTTTGCCCAACTTCAAGCAGGACTGGACATCTGGGAGGCTACAAGTCTGATGAGCCAAACCAGAGGTGGCCCCCATGGTCTTCACAACCCTTAAAGACCTTGCCGGTCAACACATCCAGGGGAGGACAACTTTTGTAGAGCTGGTGAGAATTCATCAGCCAACCAAGGTGATTCCCACCATCCTTTGTCTGTCTTCTCCTGCTCCAATTAATGTCCAGACAAGGAGATATAAATAAGTAGCTGTTTTATTTTATCATCTGTACAAAAACCCCTCCCCTGATACTATGAAAATAACTTTTGAAAAAAAGAATCATGGCTGAGCAGGGCTGCATGTTGGCAAGGGGAGACACCGATGCGAGTACTTCATCCCCCACAAGTGATGGGCAGCATTAGAAACCCTCCAGCTCTTCCACCAACTCTGACCCTAACCTTCTGGATGGTATTCCCATCAACCACTATGTTGGGTCCCCCTAACTACAGTACGGGATGAAAAGGGGAAGAAGGTTAGGTTAGAGTAAGAAAAGAGCCTGTAGCTTTTGACAGATAGCTTTCCAAAGGGTCGAAAAACAGATCTCTCTCCATGTCTGCCTTCTCTTTTCCTTCTAGAAACATTTTCTAAAAATCCTATTAAGCTTTTTCATGGCATGTCCTTTGCCATTTTTTTTAAATACAAAAAGTGGACTTCTTCTCCCCCTGAGTTGATCTTAAGGAAAGGGGAAATATTGTCCTTTTTTCAGCCAACTGCTTTCCAACAGCAACAATTAATATGTGAAGAGATGAGAACTTTACTCAACCACAAGGGTTGTAGGTCCACCATGACTGAAGCTCATCCAAGGTCACCACGCAAGACCACCAGAAGTTATCGTGAATTAACTCCCATGCCCTCAAGGGATGGGGAGAAATGAGAATTCCAAGCAATTCACAACAGATCAGGTGGAAATCCCCCTGCCCCTACCAGGCTGGGCTCTCAGAAGAGTTGGGTGAACATGGATCGCCAGCAAAGAGGGGGAGGAAGTCAAGCAGCGGCTGGGGTAGCTGGGGAGGAATAGAGCTGGCTGTGAAAGAGGTAAGGGCAAAGCCATCACCTGCTGGACAGGTGGTGTGAGAAATTGAGGGCTAGTTGGTCTCCAAAAGATTACCCTGCCTGCCAAATGCACCCTGATCGTGGGGAGTCTAATATCCAAGAGACTCACAAGAGTTGTTGCACACCCTTCTCCTGGGAAGAGCGGGAAGTCAGCCAGATCCACCCAGTTCTGCCACACTGGGTTGTCCCCTCTTGCATATGTCTAGATCTGTTGAGACGCAGAAGAAGAAAATAGCTGAGCATCCTTGAGGAACCAGAGCTGCCTCAGCAGAGAGAGTGAAAGAGAGTTGCCACTGCCATGCTCTGCCAGGCCTCCTTGGCACTTTCACCAGCACTGCCACAAACCAAACTGGTGGGGCCACCCCAGCCTCCACCCTCCTTCCTAGGAATCTTCCAAATCTCTAGCTGGAAGTGACGGTGGAGCCACTGCTGAGCCGGACAATCATCTGCTGGCATTCATGGAAAGTCCATTTGTCACCCAGCTTCTCCAGGGAGCGGGCGGCCTCAGCCAGCATGCCCCCCCTTTGGCCTGGTCCCAAAAGCAACGCAGGGGGGAGGTAGGAACAGGCCAGTTGCAAGGCTTCTGCTTGTTCCCGGGCAGTGGGGCGGCTCTCTTGTTCACCAGCTGGGAGGGAAGAAAGAGGACAACACGGGAAGCATGTGGCCACCACAGTACATGAGTTCAGACTCCCTTGGTGCATCTCTGGCACACACAAGTATTCAATGGCTTCAAGATCAGCTGCATTTTCAAAACCCCACGCCAACCCCCATCAGAAGACCTCCTGAAGTTTACAGGTGCTCACCTCCTTTGGTAGTAGATGGTCCTCTCCTGCGGAGACTTCGGTCAAGCAACTGGTGGGTCCGTGTGGGGCTGGCTCGGGTCATCAGCCGGGCAGTTGCCTCATGGAGGAAGACCTGGAGGAAGCGGTGGAAAAGTTAACTCTCGTGGGACAGCATTTCCACCTCTCCCAGAAATCTTTTCCCTCCATCAGTGGGACAACCCTAACCCCAGAAGCCAACTCAAGCCAAGTGTTGAACCTGGTCCAAAATTTGGGGTCGAAGGTGGCCAACAATGGAGCAGTCCTCAAGGAAAGCTCCTTCAGGTAGGCCTTTCCATGTGGCTTTGCCCTTCCCGCTCTTGCCAACCCAGAAATCTGACCCATATTTTATCACAGGAGCTCCATAAAGCTTCTACCACCTTCCCCATCCTCTTGGAGGACTTTTCAGAGGTTCAGCAGCCAAGTTGGCTTCCTCTACTTTAAGGGAAGTGCCGCCATTCACCCTGTGCATTGCAGGCTGGTCCGCTTGCGCCAAGCGCCGGAGAGTGCTTAGATCCTGCTGAAAGCCCCGTAGCTCGAGGGCAGATGCCTGGTAGCGGGCTCTGTGTGGGGGAGCCCCCTGCATCTGTTGTTGCCAGAACCTGGTGCGAGTGATCAGGAGCAGGTCACACAAAAGGAACTGCACTGCCTGCAGGGAGAGAGAGACACACACACAAAGGAAAGTTGTGGATGGAGGGTGGAAGAGCACAAAGACATGGCTTCCCCCAAGTCCCCTGGGCTGGGGGGAAAGGGGTCTCTCTCTGTGCACCCATCTTCAGAACTAGAGAAGTCCTGCTTCTGTCATCTTTTAGCAGGCCCTTCCGCTGCATGGGTGCTGCCCCAGGGCTGCACTGAAGGGGCATTGCACATCTTCACCTGTACATGCAATGCAACTACAATGCACCACCGACACAGCCATAGTGTCTTCCACATCGCCATCTCCTGACTGAGGTGGGGGTCTCCACCCTGTATGTCCCTCTCTGTCTTTTATCCCCCACTTCCTACAGCCACGGGTTCCCCTCTATTCCAAGCTTCAGCCTCAGAAAGCAAGGGAGATATCGGACAGGCAGGAACCTGCTGTTCTCGTGTATCAACCAAGATCTGGCACTTCCACCAAGAGGATCACCCAGTAGGAGGCAAGGAACAGAATTTAACCCCCAAAGCACTGCTCCCTGTTGAGGCACTACTGAATATTGAATAGGCTGAATATTGCCGCCAACAAATCTTTAATGAGACAAATGCTTTCTTTCTGGTCTGAAGTAATGAGAAGAGGACTCAGCCCTAAGTTGTGTCTGAATGTTGATAGCAGGTAGGTCCGTTTCTAAGTAAGAGGTCCTGTGTCTGGAGAGTTGAGATTTGCAGTTGAGAAACCTAACCATCATTCACTGGGACAATGGAGCTCTTGCCAAAGATGAGCCAGAGGTTGGTGAACAGATGGATGAGAACCATTCACCGCTTTCTGGTACTTCACTCACAGTGACGATGGACCAAGAGGAAGGTTATGGATTGGCCCACAAGTCACCCTGTTGAAGCCCATCCCTGGTTTGGTCCAACAGCCACATTCAGAGTTCCTCCCTCCAGTTCTGCAATTCCAAGAGACCCTCTGGAAATTGAGAGCCCACCGGTTCCACTGACGCCGGAACTTCTTGCAACGTACTCTGTCAATAGCACTGGGAGTTGCGTTCCCACCCAAGCTGTCTCGCAAATATTCGCCAGCTTTGTCGCACTGTCCCAGGCTGCTGTCCTCTTTGCCCAGCACCCGTGCTGCCTTGAAGGTGTGCAGGGCTGCACGTGGAAGAGGGTTCCTGCAGCAGGGCAGAAGAACACATGAATTTGAAACTCATCCAGGTGTGAAAACATCTGTCTCGGGAGCCACACCAAAATGGTCTGGAAATCCCCCAAGCTGCAAGGTGCGCTTCTCACATCTAGGTTCTTAAGATGACTCAGAAATCTAAAATGTGCTACTTTATAGAAGCCAGAAGAATGAAGGTCAAATGCTATCTCCCCTTTTTGTCACCCCACACAGAATAATTCTGCAAAGCCTGAGAAATTAAGCCCAGTCATGGAGATCCGACTGGAAAGCAAGAAGAAGGCTTTCTTCCATTAGTACATGAGTACTGCAGTCCCAAATTCTCTGTTCCTTCCCCACTTCAGCTTTCCTGGGGAACTTGCCCCTGAGGGTGTTTTAACAGTGTGCACTCATGTAGTACACTTACTCAGACACCTGGAGAACTCGGGGCATGAATTCCACCAATGGGTAGAGGTGTTCCATGGCCTCCTCATCCGCTTGCAGTCCATGGATTGCCATGGCAACCACAGATGCCCACCAGTGGGAAACAGGATCAGTACCTACAGATGAGAGAGGGGAACAGGCATCAGGGTTCTGAAAAGATGGGACCAAGATAATAGAGACAATTCCTTGCCCCCAGTGAGGTTCTCCATCTGCCTTTGACCTCAGCTCAAGAGCAGCCCAATCCTCTCCTTGTCTTGGGGTTGCTAAACCATTGACTTCCTAAGATCCTCCTCCTTCCCATGCATCCAGAAAGACCTGGAAAGTCCTTTTGTTGGGTCAGTCTAAATGGGCCTGGTACCCTTTGCTCTGCAAAGAAAAGATCCAGAGTTCCACCCATGGCATTTCCAAGTTGAGTGGGGAAAATTGACTGAAACCCTGGCAAACACTGCTAACTTGGGGCTGGGTTCAAAGCCCTTGTCTAAACCAACATCCTGTGGTCCAGTTTAAATAACATTTTTTTTTCTTTTTACGAGCCTGTAATCCCTTTTTATTTGGGGTGGAGTCGGGGCGACTGAATGGAGCTGAGAATTTACTGACCAGATGCCCTTCCTGACACCTTTGCCAAGTTTTCAGCAGATATATTCTCTTTGTGCCCTGATAGAGAAACATCTGTCACTACCTAGGATTGAATGCTCAACTTTTCAAGTTCGAGGAGAGCATCTTCACCACTAGGCCATGTTCTGCACCAGATTTAGTAACTATAAACCCAGCAAATATTTCTCTGTACATTGTGGTTATGTTCAAACTGTTGGGTGAATCCACTATGGTGTAAGTCTCCTTGGTGGCTGTTTCATGTATCTGTAGGGGCCTCCTGGCAGAGGAACCCCTGTTCTTCTCAGCCACAGATTCCCAAGGTATGCCACATTTGGACATGGAGGTCTCACTTGAGTGGCCAACTCTGCTCCTTAGTTTTGACCATTTGAGCTGTCCACCATCACTCAGTCATCCCTGGCTGCAAACTCCTTCACACTCACGATGCCAAAGTCTACCTTGGCAGCTCTTCCTCTTGCGAATTCCATTTCCTTCAGTTCTCCAAAGTCCACCTCTGGATTGCTTTCCAAACCCCACTTCTGGTCAGAGAAATCCCAGGTGTGGGAAGGCTCACCTGTGGCTGAGTCCATGTTGGTACTGATGGAGGGTGTCGGGTTGGGGACAGTATCTGCACAGCTGTTGAGGAAATGCAGGTACTCCAGAGCATCTGAAAATTCCCTTTAGTGAGACAAGACAAAAGTCGGGTGAGTTCAGCTACCAGCTCAGAAACGCTGAAAGTCTCAGGACCAGGAGGAAAATGGCTTCTTCTGCCAATAATATTCCTTTGAACACTTCTATCCAGGTCAACCACTCTGGAAATTACTCTTTCCTCAGTGGAAAAGGAAATATGGGTTCTTTGCCATGAGTCTCTTTCCTTTAGGTCAGCAAGTCCTTCTGCAAAAATACCAGGAGGTTGGGTGAGATATGGAAAGAGCTGGAAGGATGGGTGAAGTGGTTCTTGCTCTTCTAGCCCATTGAGCTGAACCAAAGGCATAATACCATTATAGATATCGGCTCAATTTTGAAATCTCTCTCCATCATTGCTGACTTGGAGAAAATGTCTAAGAGAGCCCCATTGAAGGAGAGGAAGGCCAACCTTCTCTTGGGAAGGATTCTTCAACTGGAGTCCAAGGATTGGGAGAAGTATGGTCCTTACCCCTCGCTGTGGCTGGCAGGAGCTGGGCTGTCCAGCCTGGAGACGCAAGAAAGAGCTTTCTCCAGCAGATGTTCTCGGAAGAGTTGTGTCACCTGAGCCAGGGGGTTTGCTGGTGAGAGAGACAGACCTGTCAGACAGCTCAGGTATCTCCTGATACAATTAGCAACTCAGGAGCCCCTTTAGCACAACGCAACAACTCAAGTTGTGTCAACAATTCATGCCTCTCCAGGAATTTCAGTGGCGTTAGATGGACCAGAAAGGACAGAGATTGAGGACTAAGATAGTCTATGTGGTCAAAGGTAACACTCGTGTGTTGATCTTTAATTAATCAACCAGTTAATCAATCAATCAATGAGCTAGCCCAACAAGGGGGTCTTAGTTGAGGGTGAGCTCCACACCAAACAAGCCAAGAAAAAAGTAACTCTCCTTAGGCTGGGTGAAGGATCCGCATTATGGAAGTCGCAGGATATGCTAAGCCCCTTCCCACATTTAACCATCTTGCCAAGCAGGACAAATACTTCAGAGGGTCCCCATATCCAGCAATTGAAGTGAGAGGCACCCAAAAGGACAGACAGTCGCATTTTTAGCGACGCCCACCAAAGGTGTCCCTATTTTTCTACTTGCATTTTTTTACATGCTTTTGAACTGCTAGGTTGGCAGAAGCTGGGACAAGTGATGGGAGCTCACTCCGTTACGTGGCGCTGGGGATTCGAGCCGCCGAACTGCTGACCTTTCTGATCAACAAGCTCAGCGTCTTAGCCACCGCGTCCCTAGCCTGCCTCCTTTGGCTTCCTATCAAATCTGCAGGGCCAGATCCCCCCCCCCCCCATCTCCCCGCTCCGTGCACCCTGCTCTACCTGGATGGCTGGTGGAGCTGTAGATGCTTTCCCGTGGAGAGCTTTTCACTGCCCAGTCGCCGTCCACAAAGAACCGGTGTCCCACGGGGTGGCAGAGCCACTGGAGTGCAGGAGGGACCGTCCCATGGTGGGAGAGCAGCACTTGTCGGGCACTGCTGAGGAAGAAACGCTGTAGCGGGCAAGAAAGGCAGTGTCAGCCTGGTGGGTCAACCTCCTGGTCAGTCTGGGGGGTGGAGGGGTGGCTATTTGCAAGCCTCTCTTACAGCGCGGAAGGGTTGGCTCGGGAGTGTAAGAGATGGGAGGAATGGGGGTGGGATTTCAGGGGCTCACACCCAACAGCCAATCCTCAATTTATAACTTATGATCATTCATTTTGGGAAGTTACAATGGTGCTGGAAAAGGTGGCTTACAACCGGTTCTCACACGAGTGAATGTTGTCTGGCTGGGGAGTTTTGGGCTTTGAAGTGCAGACCTCTTCCAAGATTGGACACCTCTGCCCTATAAAACGGCTGCCCAATCTCTTCTTCAAAACCTCCAGTGATGGAGCAACCAGATTCACTGACCGCAAGGAAGTGGCTACAGTGGTGGAGGCTGGTCTTCACCCGCAGGGCAGCAGCCACGTAGACTTCAGCCAGCGTGGCCACTGAGATGGCATCTCCAGCACACTCAGCTAGGTTGACTGCGCTCAGCGCCATGTTGATAGCAGACAGGTGGCCTGCCACATGCTTCCCTAGGGGAAGAAGAAGAGGAGGAAGGAGAGGTAGAAGGAGAGGAAGAAGAGGAAGGAAAAGAGGAAGAGGAAGAAGAAGAAAGAAGAAGGAGGAGGAGGAGGAGGAGGAGAAGGAGGAGGAGGGAACACTCAGAGGACACCAAGGTGTGGTCAGTGGGGAAAGCCATCACCTCCTCTCCTCAGTCTTACCTGTCATGTGAAGCTGATGCAGCCGGTGGTAGACCAGGGCCGCATCACAGGCGCTCTTGCGCACATCAGCCTTCAGCTCCTGATCTCGGAAGAAGCCCCCGGCCCGACCAGCCAGCCAACGCCCTACCCAGAGACGCTGGAGGATGTGCCGGATCAAGTTCCACAAGAGGCTGCAGGTGAGGTCCAGATTGGAGGTGGGGAGGGGCCGTCTAAGTGCTTTGAGGGCCGTCCACAAGTTCTGGGATGCTTGTGCAAAATCCCCCTAAAGCAAGAGAGGAAACTTCGTAAAAGAGCTCAGAGTAGGAACCAGACTCCACACAGACCCTCCAAGGACGAGGATTGGGGAGAAGGCTCCGGTGGTTCTTCCTCGTCATTTCTTTTCCAGTCTCTTGGACTACAGATCCCATTAGCCACTATAGCTGATATAAGACAGGGCTTGGTGTTGTACAATTGGGTGTGACTGACACCTGCCTTTCTTAGTGATAGAAATTCTGGTCCCAACTCTGGTTGCAAGTTGAGGGCTGCCCTGTAGGGTGAAGATAACCCCCCCCCCCCACTTAGTTAAGGACGGGGTTAAGTAATGGCAGATATCTTAAGATCTTCCTCAACCTCTGCAGATCAACCTCCCCTGTCCCTTTATTTCCACTCCCTGAGTTCATTTCTTCATCTTGATTCAAAGCGTCGACCCTGCTGGATTTTGAACCCAGTGCTGCATTTCCTTCCCCCGGAGTCACGTACTCGAGCCAAGTCCAGGTCTGCCTGCTTGCGGTGTCTCCAGAAGATGACCGAAGACTCCGAGTGGGGCCGGGTGATGGGCTCGCCGTAAATGAAAAGCTGGACAAAGGCAGCACCAACGATCAGCAGGTTGATCATCCAGAAGACCAAGGTGGGGAGAAGCCACTGGAACTGGGGAAGAGCAGCGTCTGGACATAAAAGGCCAAGTCGAGTGAGTGAGCATCTCTCCCCCTCTTAGAAGGCCAAGGGTGCTATGGCCCCTCCAATGCGGGGAAGGTTAAGAAAAGCAATGGGAATCCATCGGCATTTTTGTATCCTCATACTTTACACGTTGTAGGCAATTTCCTTTGGTATACAGGTAGATAAGATCCACCTACCCCCTCACCCTCTCCCTCTGTGCTTTTTGTGCCTTTCCTTTTCACCTTTGTCCATTTTTAAATCAATGTCAGTTTAAAAATAATATTTATTGTTGCTTTTGTTGGTTGTGAGCAGCCTAGAATCGACTCTATGCGAGATGGATGGCATATAGGTGGCATTTATTCATTATGATGACATAGATGACAGCTAGATCAGTGTTTCTCCACCTTGGCAACTTTTAAGATGGGTGGGCTTCAGCTGCAACTCCCTTTGTGGGCTGGGGGATTCTGGGAGTTGAAGTCCACCTACCTTAAAATTGTCAAGATCGAGAAATGTTGAAATAGATGATGATGATAGATGATGGATGGATAGATAATGGATAAATGGATAGATAGATAGATAGATAGATAGATAGATAGATAGATAGATAGATAGATAGATGATGGATGGATAGATAGATGATGGATGGATGGATGGATAGATAGATAGATAGATAGATAGATAGATAGATGATGGATGGATAGATAGATAGATGATGGATGGATAGATAGATAGATAGATAGATAGATAGATAGATAGATAGATAGGTAGGTAGGTAAATAGATAGACAGACAGACAGACAGACAGAAGCAGACAGATAATAGATGATGGATGGACGGGTGGATGGACATAAAAATGAAGCCTTCTCAATGGTCCCCATCATACAGGCTTGGCTCAGGTGGTGCCTTTCACTCACTTTCTGACTCGTCCATGGCCAGGATGCTGCGCCTGGAACCATCATGGCCAAAAGCCTCTGAAGAACCTCCGAGGCTGACTCCACCAAGCAGGGAAGAAAGCGGATTGAAGGAGAGACAGAGGAAGACGAACGTGCAGAGAGCCATGCGGGACCTGTCCAGCATTCCCAGGCTGCCCGATGGAGGGCCCTGATATTCAGGTTTCACCTACAAAAAACAGCCCCCGGGTAAGTTGGAGAACCAGAGCCTCTTTCTGGGTTGAAAAGAGGGCAGGTCCAACAATCACTTGGGTGAAAATCCTGGTCAAACTCTAGTCAGCCTTGGGTCGTTTGGAGGAAAAAAATGAAGCAGCCCCCCTTGAATCTCTTTAGGGGCTGTTGATCACTCAGATCAGCAGATGTTCGTCATGGTCTTCAAGCCAACCCAATGCCCCAGATTCTCCTGGAGTCTTTGCTCACCTTGGCCTCCTCGCACGAAGGGCTGCCTGGCTCCGAATCGGTTCCACTGATGCCTCCGAAGGAGAGTGGGCTGCTGTGCAAAGGGGAACCGGCATCTGAGGGTGGAGGCGTCAAAGCTTCCATCATCTTCATTCCCTCTGCCGGATCCTCCATGTTTCCACCACATGAGGTCACCAAATCTTTCAGGGATTCTGTAGAAGGAGAGAGTGGAGCAATGGTAGAACCAAGATGGACTTTTCACATCGTGGAATATCTAGACATTCTGGGACTAATTGGGTTTTCTTGAGGAAGGCTGAAGCGGTTGGATTATCTACAAGGCCAGCAATCATCTAATAGAACCACCTATGGGTTCAGCCAACGGTCATTCCAAAAATTAAAGAAACTATATTCATTCTCAGCAGAAATCCGGCCAACACCCGTCCTTACTGCCACTAGGAGGGAGTTGACAGGGAAAAGTGTCTGAAAGGAGATGAATTTAGGCAGGAACATCAGTTTTTTTCCCAACAGGATCGAGCTGTTTCTGCTGATCACTAGGCAATGTTGACATTGGCTTCTTGGAAGATGGTAAAAATCCACAAAAGATCTCTGCTCTCCACCTGGGTCTCCGAAGGGGACCTTGAGGCCAAGCAACTTGTAGATTAATCTGCCAGCCTGATCTTGACATCCCTCCCTCCTGATCTCCTGGGTCTCAAACCTACAAGGAGGAAAGGGGAGGGCGGTGCACATGCATGAAACTCACTGTTCTTCTGTGCTGCCATTTTAAGGGCCATGTTCTCCCCCTTCAGCTTCTGGTTGGTCTGCTTCAGATAGCGGATGTAGTCGATGGTTTTGCGTAAGATAGCCGACTTGTTCAGCTGCCAACGGAGAGAAAAGGACAGGCTGGGATGATGGGAGTCCAGCCAAAAACATCTTCTTACTACATGAACTGCATTTGCCCAAAGCTATTTGGGATATCCCTGGCTCAACCCCATGCCTACTACTTGGGTTCCTTCAACTCAAGTCACCATCACGGTTCTCAGGAGAAGGATTCATGTACTTTCTACGGTTCCTACATTAACGATGAAGAACAAACCAAGATAAGAAACCAACAGAGGGGCCAAAAACACAATTGAGACCAAAATGGGCTTCCTAAACCAGAAACACCCAAGCATATACCATGACTTTCCTCCCACAAAGAAAGAGACATCTACCTTTCTACAGGTGAAAACTCCCTGACAGCTAAGATAGGAGAAAGTTCTCCAAGCAAGGACTCAATGCTCTTGCTCCCCCAGGACATCCATCCAATGGAAACAGGTGTAGCTACCTTGGCTTCTGTGCCCACGACCAGGACCTTCAGCTCAGATATCTTGTCATTGATGGAGGAACGATAGCGTTTCTCAATAGCATTGTGAGCGGTGCGCTTCTCGCCCTTGTTCTGGGTGACCACAGGCTTCCCAGCGGTCAGGCGGTTGATGGGCAGCTTGTCAGTGTCCACCATCAGTGGCACTGTCGCCAATATGGTGCCCCCGCTCACCAGGGTCTGCAAGAGAGGGGAAGAGAGGAGCTGCAGAGAATTTGAAGGCTTCACCATAAGGAGAGACTGAACTAAGAATGCTGTGGTCTCTGCCAGCTGAGGGAAGAGCTAAGGACGAAGGACATTCCAGGAGGATTCTGCTAGCACATATTATTAGCATAATGTATGCATTGACACATTTCATTCATCAGCTTTCACGCATCATGGCTCATTCTTATCAGTGGAGAAAGCCAAATTAATTCAATATGGGAGCAGCTGGACAAAATTCTGCTTTTTTTCCCCATCCCACCTTAGCACCCTCTCAATATCACCACCTTCTATTGTGGGACCCCAAAATAAGTGGCTACAAAGGAATCAGGTGAAGTCTTTGTCAGACATCTGGGATATGCAGAGGGGAGAGAGAATTCCCAACCCAAAGTTTGTGAATTTTTGAAAAAAAGTAGAAATGGGTCAAAAGAGCCAGGGGAACCAAGACTGGGAGAAATAGGACCTTACTGGCATCTGCAAGGCTGTGGAGGTGACCACAGAGCTGGTGTTGGGGGTTTTGGCTCTGGAGACGGTGGTCAGAAGGAGGGAGTCGGCCTTGATGAAGTGGGGTTGCAGAAGGACCTGTGGGAAGATGGCATGAAGTCAGGACCAAGCCCGGACCTGGACCAGAAAGAGGGTGGTCCTATCTCCTGAGTCCCACTCACCGGCACTTGCTGGACCACCTGGGGGCTGCTGGCAGCCAGAAGCTGTTGTGGAGCGATGTTCTGGAATGGCGTTGGTTTCAGAGAAGGCTGCATCTGCTGGGGCTTGGTGGAGACCGGTGGGGGCTGCTGGGGTGTCCCTCCTGGCTGGGGAGCTGGGAAAGAAATCCCAAAAGATTGGAGATGCCTTCTACAGCAACTGGACAGACCCCTGAGCCAAGCCCATCCACCCACCCACAGAAGCCTGGCACACACAGGCGGAGCTGGCCTTGGAGGTGCCCTCAAGAACCCTGCTGAAACACAGCAAGCAAATGGAATGATGGGCGGTGTCTGGAGGCTTCTGGAGGCTCTTCAGATATCAAGGCAAAGCTTTCAGGGCCAATCTGTCCAACCCTGAGACCTTGGAAGCACTGTCCACAAGCCCCTGTGAGTCTAAAGTCTTTCCTGAAAGATGGACAACCTGACATGGTCTGAAAACCTTGAGTGTGATGGTGTGATTTTTCAGACCCACCTCCAGCAACTCATCCCTCCTGGGGCATCCATTTTTTTTCAGCCAGACCTTGTGGTCCTGTCTTTAGGAACCACTGTGTTGTTACGTTAATAAGCAGTGGAAAGTTTCACTCTGCTTGCTCAGAGATGAAAGGCAAGGACCAGTTCAGATGACTCCAAGAAGATCCATTGGGAAGATCCAACAAGGCTCATATTACAAAATTAAGCTCTCTTCCCCTCCTTACCAGAAATACTATTTTGGGTCTGGAAATCCATCAAGGGCTGGGTGGAGAAAGGCATCTGGGCAGCTGGAACAATATTTGGAGAAAGTATCATGCCGGCGGGCAGCTGGCTTTGAGGTGGGCTTAGCGTTGGGCCCAAGGGTTCTTCTTTGACATCCACTGGAGATGGTGGCATGTTCAGGCAAGCGGTGGGCAGGGTCTGGAAGCTGGGTGGAGATGCAGTTGGAAGGTGGAACAAGCTGGTGGGAGAGGGGGCCTTTGTCCCCCCATAACTGCTGAAGATACTGGGTCCATGGGGGTTCAGATCAGGAGGAAGCTGGGAACCGAAAGATGTGTCTATCAGACCAGGGAAGTCGTCATCTTCAGTAGTGATCAATTGGAGCATATCTACAAAGCCCAGGGAAGAATGAGAATCGTGATTGGCACCTGGAGGATTACAGCCGAAGACAATTTCAAAGGGATGAAGAAGCCACGGACATGGGAAGGCTTGTAAGGCTGAAGAACGTGTGGGATTTAGAGCAGGGGTCTCCAAACTTAGCCTCTTAAAGAGTTGTGGACTTCAACTCCCAGAAGAGAGCGAGAGTGTGTGTAAAAAGGAAAAACAGCACTGCCTGATATTATGAATGCATTTGAGCCAGGGTTTATGGAATTCCCACCTTCTAATCCTGATCAAATTTCTAGAAACTGCATGGGGATCACAACTCTCTGCAGGAGATGGGCAGTTAAGAAATGCGAAATATAAATAAATAGAATTGCACCCAGAATGAGTGTAAAATGTCTTCATTCATCAACCAGAAGAAAAACAGAAAAGGGCTCAACTCAGGTATTCAGGAGTGGGGAGGATCTGGGTCAGAAGATGGAGGCTTCCAAAGGTAGGATCTCGTGGAGAATTAACATGGGTCCTTCTCGGCTGTGGCTTCACCAAGCCAGGATTGTCCCTACATCCTTATTTTCAGCCAGGGAGGTGGGGAAAGGCAAGGACCAGTTCAGATGACTCCACAAAGATCCATTGGGAAGGTTGAACCACTTACTCCCTGTGCATCTTCATGGAAACCAGACAGGAACCCTAATCTTGGTGCTACTAAGTCTGGGTTCCAATTCTAGGATCCAAAGTCCAGGTATTAACAGCTTCCGGTCATTCCCATCTCCCGAGAATCACAACTCCTGCTCCGCTTTGTGTAAACAGACTTCCTATTTTGGCTGCCTCCCTCTGAAAATCTGACTTTAAATTAAATGAATTCAGCTGTTCTTGTTTCATTTTCTGGCCCGGGAAAGGGAGGGGCAGGCTTCCCTGCATGTTATAGTCATTCTAAAAGGAGCATTCAATTGTATTCTAAATTCTTGGCACTTGAAACATCTGTTGGGTCTGACCGAGAAACCTTTGCCCCGTTATTCATAAAAGCTAGCTAAAACAAAATAGTGTGTCTTCTTTCCTCTCCAGCAAACAAACAAACAAAAATTGACCAATTACCATTTCAAATGATGGCGGTTTGGCATCCTGCGGGCAGAAAAAAACATGGGTTGCTCTGGGCTAGGGTTGCGGGTACCAAAGTCATCGCTACTGCAGCTCCGAGCGGCCCTTTGCACCCCAATTCCTCCACCCTGCAGGACCGTTCTGACCATCACTGGAAAAAGGACCAGTTGGGGGTCTTTTTCCCCACCTGCCAACACCTGCTGATCCACCAGGGTTGCAGGTGCACATCTGAGAGCCCCCAAAAGGAACCGAACTTGCAACAAGAAGGAAAAAAGAATAGGTTCCATTGCAAGAAGGCAAACCAGGCGCCTTCTGGAGGGACGTCCCTTCGGGCAGGAGCCAGGCCCTTGGTTAGTCCTGGGGAAAAATAAGGCTTGCAAACTCTGGTTGTGCACCTTTGTGGGAAACTCCGGGATCTGGGTTTGTTTGGCTGTTTTTTTCTTTTCCTCCCTGGGCCCTCCTCCTCCTCTCACCACCACCCCCCCCCAACCACCACTGTTGGAATGAGGGTTGCATGGTGAATCACAGATTTAGCATGAGGTGATCGGGCTGGGCCAATCAGGGCTGGGGCAGAGGAGCTGCTGCAGTGCTGGAGTGTGGCACCGGGTTACTGCCGTGCATCCGGCGTTAACTCTTTCCCTGCCTCTGCCGGCAGCAGGGGGTTACTCCAGGTCATTGCACGATTAACCGGTTCGGGACTGGAGGGTTGCACAGGAGGAAGGATGCCTCGCTTCTTTTCGGGTTCCTTTTTCTGGGTTTGAAACATGCCTTGCACCTTAGCTGAGAGACATGACACCCCAGGTGAAATGTCCCTGAGGCTACCTTGATTTTGAACTCATGAAAGGTGGTATGAGGAAATTGTCAATCTGGCACTGCATGGGTGATGGTTGGAAAAAAACCACAACTTTCCTTGTGTTCTTAATGACATCGTCAGCAGGCAGAAACTGACCTGGGCCTGCTTGTGATTTCCCTCCTGCCCTATTTGACTCTGCTTTCCATGCTCTGCAGCCAGTCTGATCAATGGCTGGGGATTATGGGGATGAAAGTCTTGCATAATGAGCGAGCCAAGGTTTGGGATGGATGCTTTCAGCAAAACTCTTTCTTAAAAGTTTGCAAAAGCCATTGGCTTCTGAGTTTGCTTTGCTTGGAGGGACGCTGAATTCAAAGCTTTCCAAGGTTGTTGTTGGTAAATGTGATCTCTTAAGATCATGCTACTATTAGGTGAGAGGTGTGGACAGTGAAAAAGCTGGCAACTAACAAATTGCCAACTATCACTCCATGGTGTGGAGCACAAGAGAGTCTAAAGCAGGAGTAGACTGTTGCATGCCAACTCAGCACCCATCCTCTTACATCCTCAAAACCTCCTGGGAGATTCTGGCCTCATCTTACCAAAACTTCAGACTGGTTGCCCTTTTTTCTGACTAACCAATGATTGTCAAAGGCACAAGTGTTTGTAAGCCACATTTAAGGCCAGTTCACACAGCTAATAAAGCATGCTGGGGTTCACAAATGCACCTGTGGCTCTGAAGAACATTGGTTTGTCAGAAAAAGGGTGACCAGATTCCTCCTGGATTCCAGAAACCAAGTTGCGTCTCCTCCATTCAACTCATCTCCCACAATTGATCAGGTGATCCATCTAATTTTGGAAAGGATGGGAGAGGTATCCCTGGAAAAAGACAGGAAGGAGGTGCCACATTTGGGACCATCTCCAGTGACGTTGAGAGGGTCAAAAGTGTCCCCTAAAACCAGAATGGATTTTGCTTGGAAAAAGCAAAGAATTTAAGGTGTGGATAAACACACCTGGGGTTACCTGTCTCCCAGAAGGTTGAAAACTTTTCCAGAAGGACTTTGGGGGAGATACACTGCCGTGAATTATAATGTTGGGTTTCTAATGTATTTCCGTATCTATTTTTGGTATTTTTATGCTTTGTTCTTTCGAGCTATAGATAATTTATTAATGACTGCAAAGAGACCTATACCTGAGAAACAAGCAAACAAATAATTAACTGTCTCACAATGTGGCTTTTGTGTGTTTGTCTGTGT
>BLBF01000067.1:12250787-12324589 GCA_015471245.1 Laticauda colubrina
ACCATATATATATAAATACCTGTTACACACACACACCCACACACACACATTGGGATTTTTCTTGGAGTAATTTAAAGAAGTTTTGGAAACTGCCTGAAGTCTTGTGAGGCAGGAAGTAGAGGGAGATGTGTAATAATTATCCAAAAAGGAGCAAATC
The DNA here is from genome assembly GCA_015471245.1 of Laticauda colubrina. Taxonomy (NCBI): domain Eukaryota; kingdom Metazoa; phylum Chordata; class Lepidosauria; order Squamata; family Elapidae; genus Laticauda; species Laticauda colubrina. The sequence continues at coordinate 12,250,945 of BLBF01000067.1, forward strand.
CGACCTCAGACACCGCCAACACAATCACACCGAAATAGAAAGTTTTGCCACCAAAAGGAAAGTGGTTGATACTTTGCTGGCTGGTCTTCAGCAATGGGCCCTGCTGTGGAGCACAGTCTACATTTCAACAACAAGCCAGCTCCCCATAATCTGACCCAGCAGCCTGTTAAGAGCAGCCACTGCTGAATTTTTAAAAATCCAATTGGATGCTTTAAAAAAAAAAAAAGGCATCTTAAATCTGTCTCTTTACTAGATCCTTTTTAGGATTTTAGTCGTTTGAGCTTTAAAAATGTAGAATTAGCTCAGATTTGAAATTAAAATGGAACAACAGAGGAATTCTTGGGGGGGTAAAAGTTAAAGGCCACTAAAGTGTTCAAAGGGGGACTTTAAGGGTGTTGAGCCTTTTTAAAGGTGTAGCATAATCCTCTTTTAATGACCCCATAATCCCTTGCAGGGTAGAGTCTTGGGCAACTGAATGGAGCTGAATGTTTACTGGCCGGATGCCCTTCCTGTTGCCAGTGCAGAGTTTTGTTCGGTAGCCATATTCTCAGTGTGCCCAGAGATAAATATCTGTCTCTCCCTAGGATCGAATTTCCCAGCCTCCTGATTGTGAGGCAAGAGTTCCACAACCTTTTAGAGGTGTATAGAAAAAGAAAATTGGGAGAGGCCAAAGAAGAGAAGCTGAGAAAAACTCGCTGAAATTTCTTCTATAATGTCTCCCCAAATCCTATCACAGCCCTTCTCCATACCCATCCTCCCCAACTCACATGGATGGACAATGATGATAGCTGGAAAGCAAGTACATTCTGATCCAAGACAATGGAGAAACCTACACTACCAGGAAGCCCAAACACACGTGTCAACTCCTTTCTAAATTAGGTGTATTTCTCTCCTTCTCTCTCTCCTGTACAGGAGGTTTATATCGCACATGCTCCTTGTTTTGTTTTTTTTCTCCAGAACAACAATCCTACCAGGTAGTCTGTGGTGGGCGAATCCACCTGGCCCAAAGCCACTCAGGCAGTTTCTTCAGCTGAGGGTGGACTCGAACCCAGGTTCCTTACCCTCAACGTTTAGCTGAATTCCTTTTTTTTTTTTTCCCTGTCTGGTTTTAGGCTGTCAACTCATTGGAGCAAAGATTTATCTGCCAGCTCTTGTCAAGCAGAACATCTTCTTGGTGGTTTGACAAGCAGAGCTGTTAATAAGTGTTTCTCAACCAAGCAGCCTGAAGATGCTGCCTGGGGAAATCTGGGAATTGAAGTCCATCCCCCTTTTATTTTTTATTTTATTTATTTTATTTGTCAAGCAAGTATTAGATAACAGGTATAAGTATAAACATGGTTATGAATACCTGAAATGGATACGAATAAAAAGAAACATGACAGGGATGGTAGGCAGGTTGGTACGCTTATGCATGCCAAAGGTTATGCATGTTGCCAAAGGTTGAGAAACCGTGCAGGAATGAGTAAATGCCCATTTATAACACCATGCAACAACTGTGCTTGCCAGGCTGCCTGGCAGCACTTCCAAATTAGTGCAGGCTCGGGAAGCCCCCTGCCCAGCTCCTCCCTTTACGGAAGACCCCAAACCTTTTTCTCCCAGCGCCAATGACCGACAGTAACCCAACCCGTGACGTCAGGCCCTTCCACAGACACCCACCCAGGAGGAAGAGGTGGGCAGGGCCTAGAGGGAGAGAAGCCAGCCCTGGCTCCCAGCCCAAGCTCCGGGGGGGGGGGGGTATGGGGGGGGCACCTGGTGGGCCTTTTTCTGTGCTGTTCTATCCCACAGGCTGGTCTTGCATTCCGCGGGACCTTTTCCTCCCCACCGCCTTGCCACAGCGACCCAAAGGGATCTTATGGTCCTTTGGAGAAGCGCATGGGTCTTGGCACTCCCTCTGCAGCTCCATGGTGCCCAGCCTGCCCTGGCCAAGCAGGGTCTTCCCCGGGGATGCCACCGGCTCTCCCGCCCAAGGGGACGCTTCCCAGCTTCTCTCGCCGGGTGCTGCCTCGCCAAGCACGCCCATCCTTTCCCACGCGCGACGGATGGGGAGCCCCGCTTTCCTCCCCCACCTGGGAATGCCATCCCACTGAAAGGCATCGCGGACCGGCGGGAGGACAGGGGTGGGCAAGCAGCCCGGGTAAAGGCTGAGCCGGCACTTGGAGCGCGCGCGCGCGCGCACCCAGAGAGGGACTCGGCTGCGCCCGGCGCTCTTTTGCAAAGAGCCAGGAGGGGCCGGAGCGGGAGACCCGTCGGGGGAGCCTCCTGAGCCGGCGCTCCCGGGGACGGAGGAGGGGGGGGGGGGTCTTCCCCGGCTGGCTCCCCCGAAAAGCCCGACGCGCCCCTTTCCCCTCTCCTTGCCGTCAATGTCGCTCAGGAGGGCTGTGTCGATCTCGGCGGTTTCCTGGAGACTCAGCGAGAGATCCAAGCCGTCCAGCGAAGACTCTGGGAAGGGATTCATCGCGCCCCTCGCCCCCGGCTGAAGGAGAAGCCTCGGAGGAGAGCGGGGGGGGGGGGGGGGGCCCGGTTCGCCCTTCGGGGCTGTGTCCCCCGTCCTCGGTCTCAGGGAGAAAGCCGGCCAGGCAAACCCAACAGCCACTTCCCACGGGGCTCTCCCGGCTGCGCGAGGAAGGAGACGCGGTCACTTGTGAACCGGAGCTCAGACCTGTGACCAGGGGTGGGGAGGAGCCTGGACTGGGGCTCCGCCCCTCCGCTTCCTTCAATTGGCAGAGGGGCATGGTGGGGGGGGGGGGACGTGAGCTGCGGGGGCTTCCCGAGACTTCAGGCATCTTTGCAAACCGGGCAAGGCGGCGCATCTTTTGCGCTTCGAATCTGGTCCGGCTGGGTGATGGGAGGCGAGGCGGGGCGGGGCGGGGGGGGGCGGATCGTGCCCCAGTTAGATTTGGCTTTCCGTGCAGGAAGAACTGCACCTGTTGGGTTCCTGCCACACACCTGGAAGAGGCACAGCTGGGAACGGCTGGGAGGAATATGGAGAAGAGGGCGACTCGAGAAAAGGAGGGGGGCACGGCACCCTTCAGCGCGGAGTTTCTCAACCTTGGACGCGTTTACGGGAGGGGGGACTTCAACTCCCAGGCAGCGCGTGCTGGCTGGGGAATTCTGGGAGCTGAAACCCCTCCTCTCCAGGTGGCCGAGACTGAAAAAGAGTTCCTTGGCACGTGACTTTTGCAAACAGCACCGGCTCTCTTCTTTACCTGGGAACTGAGCGTGGGAAGCCAGTTGGGGCAATTTTGCACACTTGGGGAATCTAACTGGCGCCCCACCCTTTTTTAAAAAAAAGAAACAACAAACAAACCTCTCAGTTAATTCAGAGAACCAGTTCAAGATTAGGTTAAGATTTGCGATAGTGGAGAATATCTGTAGCTCGGGTGTAGGATGAGGGTGTGGAGGTCCGTTTTCCAAGCTTGTGGGTTGGTTCCCGAACATTTTGTTTACCTTCACAAAACCTACTGGCCACTCAAAGCCCTTAGAAGCAGAAGGACACCCACAATGACGTCCCCAAAATTTTGCTGAAGATGTTCATTGGCCTGGAAACAAAACTTTCAGAAACCAACCCACAAGCTCAGAGAACAAACCTCCATCCTTCTAGGGTTAAGACCTACCACAAACATTAAGTTGTGCAACAGACATTGCAACACCAGAATGCAAAACAACACAGTTGGAAGGGACCTTGGAGGTCTTCTAGTCGAACCCCTCTGCCCAAGCAGGAAACCCTATAGCATTCTGGATAAAAGACAGCCCAGTTTCTTCTTAAAAACCTCAAGTGATAGAGAAGCCACAACTTCTAGAGGCAAGCTGTTCCATAGGTTAATTGTTCTCACCGACAGAAAGCTTCTCCTTGATTCTGGGTTGGCTCTCTCTTTGATAAGTTTCTATCCTTTGGGAAATATGGTTAGCTGACAAGAAATTGTGTAATAGATTCCTTCACGTGATTTCTTTGCTGCAAATATCCTCGATGGATCTGAAGAGATTTTCCAGAAAGCGGAATATAGCTTTTATACCAGTTTAGGAAGTGAGGAAGGGACTCGTTAACATCTATGAATGGAAGTTTTGGCTATCAGACTGAGAGGGAGCGCCACAATATTGCAGTAAAAATGATGGGGGAGCAAGAGGAAAAAAGTGGGGACAGATGACACAGAACCCCAATGCAAGGATTCAAGGGAAGGCAGCCACGGAATTTGTAAACAAGACCAGCTCTGCCTCGGATCGTTCCAAGAAAGGCACCCTAAAATCAAAGGAGGCTTGAACATTTCATCTCAAGGCAGCTCAATAAAGTCACAAAAATACATCACACATTGCTAGCAAAGGAAGTTTGGGAAAATGCAAAAACAGAATAAATTGAATATTAAACCTGTGGAACTCACTGCCACCAGATGTGTTGACTGCCTTGATAGCTCTAAGATTCGTTTTTCTCACCATGTACTGGTACATGTATACATCTGAACTGGGCTGCTGTGTCATATAATATATGTGGGTATATGTATTATTTTTATGTGTTTATTTAGTCATGTTTATTTAATGTATATTGGGGGTGGTGCCCCTTTGAGAGCTTATGCAACAAAGCATCACTTTATGCCGATTGGTGTACATTTAAAGTGACAATAAAGGTATAAGTTCTTGTCTCTATGGAATCTAAAGTTGACTTTTGAGGGAGCAACATAGGAAGCGTATTAATGCCTCTGAATTTTGGAAAAGATTTTTGAGAAGGTCATGGGCAGCCAAGGAAACAACCCACGGGCCATCTAATTAATCAACTCACTTGGAGGAATAAAATGACCACAAATGATCCTATCTGGACATATGGTGTGAAGAGCTCTCTGGAGAAGGCTCTGATGGTGGGGAAGGTGGAAGGAAAGAGTAGAAGACAATCCACAGTCAGGCGGATAGTTGCAGTGATGATGGATCCACTATTGGAAGACCTGAAGGATTACGTTGAGGGAAGATCCTCCTGGGAAAAACTCTTGTGTTGTTGCTAAGAATCAACAGTAACTCAAGGTCAGTATTGTCACCCATCAACGGAAGTCCTGTCTCTCTCTGGAGAAGTGGGTGGTGGAAAAGGTGGAAGGAAGAGGTCAACCAGTAGCCAGGCGAAAGATCTCAGTTGCAATGGAGGCACGGTTGGGAGACCTGAAGGACCAGTTTAGGGGCAGAATCAAAAACAACTTATTGGCATGTAATCAGTCAATCAATCAATCAAATGGAGCAGCCGGTCATTGCTTCTTGATGACTTCAGAATCTAGTTCAGGACTGATCACCCTGGAGAAGGTCTATCCACGCTGCTGCTAAGAGCTGGTCGTGGTTGATGGCCATATTTAAGCAAAGATGCGGTTTTCCAATTTGGGGGCTTAGGTTTGCAGATTGGCCAGAGCTATCCAGGGGAAGAAGTGTCGAGTTTTTGGATATAAACGAATAAAGTGTTGAGTCCGGCATCAGGAATTAAATGCAATGCGCTTCCTGCATTGAGATGGGTGGCAAATAAATTTAATAGATAAATAATAAACAAACCAACAAATAAAAGTTCCATTTCACGATCCATTGCTCGGCTTTCATAATCGTCTTCGTGAATTTGCCCTCGATTTGGGAGGGAAACCCCCCAGGTAACTTCACTGGACCACCTTGCAGGGGGGTTGTTCCCTTCCTGGCTCGGCTCAGGCAGCTCCTATCGAGAGAGGAAAGGGTTAATTCTGGTCCACCCGCGCCTGGGCGGGGCCCTGATCCAAGCAGCCAATCGGCGGGAACCAAAACAAGAGCTGCCCCCGCGGGGAAGCTTGGTTGAGCTGCGGGGAAACACCCTCGTAGTACCAGCCGGCTCAGCCAATCAGCGCGCGGCCCCGCAGTGGAGTGATTTCGCGTCACGGCTCAGGCTCGAGGATTACATCATGGGGGCGGGGATCCCCCCCTCCTCCAGGTGGAGAACTCTGGGACCTGTGACGTCTCTTTGGAGGGCGGGGCCAATATTTAAACGGGCCGCGCGTATTTCATTCTTATTTTTTTTTTTTGGCCCACAGGGAGGAAACTGGGAATAGCAGGAACAGAATCGGATTCAAGCTTCGGGACACCCCTCCCCCCCCCCCATTTCTCGAGGTGGTGAGGGGACGGGAGCACCTGTGCAACGTTTGCAACATAGCCTCTGAGCATGGGCAAAAGGTTCCCCTGCTCCATGGCACGAAGCTTTTCTCAGCTTTGTGACCTCCAGATTTTATTTTGATTTGATTTGATTTGTCAGTCGCTTACAAGGCAATAGGTATAAGAATAAACATGAGTATGAATACAGCAAATAGGTAGGGATTAATGGGGACTACAGGACAAGGGTGAGAAGGCACAATGGTGCCCTTAGGCAGGTCCCTTGCAGGCCCCTTGGGAATGGGGTGAGGTCAATAATGGATAGTTTGAGGTTAAAGAGGAGGGGGGGGGTAGAGGACGTGACTAGAGTCAGGTAGTGCATTCCAGGTGTTGACACTCTGTGGCTGGCTGAAGTCTTCCTGCAATCGAGTTTGGAGCGGTTTACATTGAGTTTGTATCTGTTGGATAATTTGGACTACAACTCCCATTTTCCTCAAACCCTGCGGCAGCCAGGAGAGATAACTGGCTGGACCCGGAGGGTGAAGAACCCACATTGGCAACCAGAGCATCTGCCCAAATGCAGGATTTGCAAGGGTCATCCAGGGGCTGCAAGACCCCAGAGCCCCCATTAGCCGACCTGCGCCCAATGAGACCGGCACTGCTCCAACGAGGCTGAACTGCGAAAGAACCAAACGGACTGGGCATAATTGGAAATCGTTGGAAATCTCTTCCTCGTGCATTCCTGCAGATGCAGGGCCCACTTTTCGGGTCATGGAACACCACTTTGCACGGTCAGCTGTCTCTCCCGGGCTCAGGCCTTCAGCTTGCATCTTCGTTAATGGTATCTTGCCATCTCTGTTTTGGATGCCGGTGAAGTCGCCAGCCATTGGTAGGCAGTTCTGGCCACAGTGGAAGGTGCTGCTCGCTGGACGGTGTCCACACCAGCGAAGCCGGCCTTCTCTCATCTTCTCTGCAACTGGTGCCACACCAAAATGCTGTCGAACGGTCTCATTCATGAAGGGAGGTGCCCGATGTCCAACGGAGCCTTCACATTTCCATGGCACGGGAATTGTTTCACTTGGAAATAATTGTAAAATGTGCTACTAAAAAGCTACCAAAGTCCTTGCAGAGTTCAACCTATCAACACTGGAGAGGTTTGGGGGGAGGGTTTTCTTTTGCTTTTTAAGGGAAGGGTCTTTCTGAGCTTTGCCTTTGAGCCAGCCCTGTCTCTTGATTCTCCTGCTCATTTCCCAGAAGTTCAACCGGTGCAGCTTTCTGCCGCACAGTAACCCAGGGCTGTAAGAATGGGAAGGAAAGCTCTCCAGGACATCTCTGCTTCGCATGCTGGGCTAAAAACGTGCTGGGACCGACCTAGGAGTGGTGACTGTAATAACACAACGCCATCCCTGTTTATCCCTTTATTGCCTCTGGCAGGGCGAGAAAGATCTGCTGGGCTTTGAGAATCAGTCAGGCTCTTTTCCAGCGTTTTCCTGCACCTGCCAGGGAATCCAGCCTGCTCCTCTGCTCAACAGAAGCTGGCATTGTGTATAACTAGAAAGGTGTAACCCACACCAGGCACACTGTGTGCTGCAGGGCGCTGACTCTTTCCAGCTTTGTCCTCAGGAGTGCTTTGCGGGCAGGTTTCACCTGCTCCCTTCAGGTCCCTTGTCGTTGCGCTCTTCCAAACAACAGACAAAATCAACAGCATCTCTCTTATCTCAGTCTCTCAACCTTTTAAGATGGGTGGACTTCAACTCCCAGAATTCCCCAGGCTGAGAAGTCCACTCGTCTTAAAGCAGCCAAGGCTGGGGAACCACCACCACCCCGTGTTAAGAGAAAACCGAACGCGGGGCATTGCCTTCTGCTGTTTGGGTAGCACTGGTGGCACCCGCGATGGGCAAGAGAGTTCTTCTCTCCTTTGCAGAGACCCCGAGGCGTCTCCTGGGAAGCTGAGCCAAAAGGGCTGGGTGGGCCCGGCTTTCTTTCTTCAGGCATGAGGGTAGAAAGCAATGAGGAGACAGGGCCCAGCTTCCCTTTGCTTCACCCAAAAAAGCTGCAAGTGGACCCTAGGTGTGGTACCTGGCCCAGAGCTGTGATGAGTTGAAAACGGAGCTGGAAAGTACGATGACAAGATTCCCTCGTCTGCAAAGACTGGGGCAAAAACTCTGAAAATGCAAAGCAGGAAGGGAAAAGTACAGGCACTCCTCGACTTGCGACCACAATTGAGCTCAAAACTTCTGTTATTAAGGGAAGCATTTGTTAAAGTGTGTTTTGCCTCATTTTACGACCTTTCTTGCCACCACTGTGAAAGGAATCCCCACAGCTGTTAAGCTAGCGACACAGTTGTTAAGCGAACCTGAATTCCGCCCACTTTTGCTTGTCAGAAGGTTGGATGACATGACCCCCAAGACGCTGTGCCCGTCGTAAGTATGAACCCGTCACCAAGCCTCTGAATTTAGATCACGTGGCCCTGGGGAGGCTGCAAAAGTCATAACTGCAAACGGCCATATGTCACTTTTCTTCAGCGTCGTGGTAACTTTGAACAGTTGGTAAATGAACTGTTGTAAGTCGAGGACTGCCTGTATTGAATCCTTTCAGGGGCCACCTTCCTCCCGGTGCCTGCGCCCAAGGAACCATGGGTGGGAGAGAGAGAGAGAGTCAGTGGCATTTGCTCTCTAAGATTGCACTATTTTTTGTTTATTGGGACGGTTTTGACATGCAGAAACAATATATATATAAATATGTACAGAGACACAGAGACATCCAAAAGGAGAGTTAAGTGACATTGGTTAATACAGCCTTATGCAACAGCAAAAAACCAAAACAAAAAACAACCAACCAGGTGTTTTTGCTCGCTCTCTCTCTCTCTCTCTCTCTCTCTCTCTCTCTCTCTCTCTCTCTCTCTCTCTTGGGTATATTGTCACTAGTAGAAGAAAGAGAGAAGCCAGGACAGTTTTAAATGGGTTTCGGTGTTGTAAAAACTATCGCTGGTTCTTATGTTGTCTACCTTTTACATTTCCCTTCAGACAATAAATTCTGCCCGTCTCCCTCGAATAAAACAAAACGTTGAGCATTGTTTGTCAATAAATATTATCCGTTTTTTTAAAAAGTCGGGACAACTGGAGAAGTTGCAGCTTCGCATATACAGGTGGCGAGGCTATGAGACGGGTTTTGGGGAAAGGGAACAAGATCCTGAACAGTTAGCAGTTAGGGAGTCAGTGGGGGAGAAACTAGACTAACTAAGGGCAAACCAACGGGAAACCCGGGGAAGATGCTCTGGAGGAGAGCCAAGATTGGGGGAGCTGCTTTCTTGGGGTCGGTTCTTGGTTCAAGGGCGAAAGGTTTGGGAGGTTGCAGAGGGAGCCAGGATGTGGTTGCAGGCCAAGGGGCTGGAGCCTCTCTGAGGGCCGCACATTGACTGGCCAAGGAGGGAAAGGGAGGATCCAGCTTAAGCCTCACAGCTGCTTTTCCTGCAGAGCCTGGTGGGTTATCAGGATCACCAAGGAGTCGAGGTTCTGTGCCAAGCGACGGCTGGCAGCGGGGAAATCTCGGGACAAAGGTTGCGTCACGGGCAACAAAATTCAGCCTCTTTCCCAGGCTGGCAGTGGCCCTGCCGAGTGGCAATCCACCAGATTCTCCGTCCAGGAGCATGGAAGGGTAACTTCCTCTCCTGGGGTAAAGGCAGAGCCGCAGCCTACGGTGCCTAACCTGGATGGGTGAAAGGAGGCCAGGATGCGCCTTGCTTCAAGCCAGTGCATTCTAATTCAACTTAATTCCACTAGCAGCCCAGTTATTTTTGCACCCTCTCGAAAGATTTTTCGACAGCCGCTGCCATGTGGGAATGGGCCCTCTTGAAAGATTTTCCCTTTTCTTAAAATAAAGCCGGGGCACGGAGGGAGGTGGGGAGAGAAAAGGCTGCAGTCTCTCCCTGAAGTGGGATGACTTTTTCTAAAAAGAACCGGGCCTCTTTGCTGGGTAACATATGGCAGCATCAAAGAAAAGACTGCAGAACTTACTGAGAGAGATATGAGACGAAAGCAAGATGGGGCAGGGTGGGGAGAGAGGAAACAGTGAAGCCCCCCTCCCCGGCAGGCAGTGCTGAAATGCTGGAGTCAGGGCAGAAGCCCCCACTCATTCCATCAGGGCTGCCCCCTCACCCCTTTCCACCCTTTTTCCCTTAGTGTTAGTTGAGTCCCGGCAATAATATAGTCCATTTAGTGCTTTAAAATGCAAATAAGGTTTTACGCGCGCGCGCACACGCACACACACACACAGAGTGTTTCATACCTCCAGACATAGCAGCCACTCAGGGTTAACATTTCCAGTGCAAAGTGCAATCTCCTCCCTTTCTGTGGCTGGCTTTCCCTTATCAAAACCGATCTTGTCAGGTGGGGGTCAAGGGGGGGGGGAGAATGAATTTCTGACCTACTTTGAGAGGGGAGGGGGTCAAGGGGGGGGGGAAAGACATGCAGCCGGTTCACTCTGGGGCCTGCAGAGAGAGAGGGGCTCCTTCCTAACCTGAAGAACCCACACGGGTATCCTGGCTAAACAATGCTGCCTTCGCACAAACAAACCTCCTTCCTATTAGAGCTTAACTATAGCAACCCCCCCAGGTAGAGCCAAGAGAGGAGGTGGCAGCAGTGGCGATGATGCTTTTGGAAGGTCAGGTTTGATTTTTGCAGGAGGTCGAGCGGAAGGGACCGTAGGCCAGGCTTTGGAGTCGTCCTAACTAGAGCCAAGCCAGGATTGAATGCATGGCTGTTGTGCATAAGCAAGGGGAGGGGTGGAGGGGGGGTGGGGGGTAGGACTGGAAAGTGAATGGGGACAGAGTCTGTGCAAGTAGTCATGCAGATCTCTTACTTTAAAAGAAAAAATGGGGGGGCAGGGAGATCTCAGCATCCTCCATGGGGGGGGGGGGCAGAGGCGTGAGAGGGAGTGAAGTGAGAAACCAGCCCTATCTGAGTGGTAGAATGGCTGTCAGGACCCTCCCAAGGTTAAGGACATGGGGATGAGCCCCAGAGGAGGAGAGAAAAGAGCAACCTGTTCTGGGGCCACAGGGGACGGGGAGGGGCCCATCGCTAGCCGGATTGCTCTTGGCATGGGCTGCCACCGCCTCCTTCTGTGCAGGGAGAGAGGGGGCGGGGCGGGAAGGACCGTTACAGAGCGAAGAGGGCGTCCTCGGACCGGTCCGGCTTCCTTTTGCTAGGCAGGTTCACGGGGGGCGATGTGGGCTCCTCCTGAGGAGGGGAGGGCAGGTTGGGGATCCTTTCCGCTGCTTTGGCACGCTCCTCCAGGAACCGGTCGAATTCTGCAAGGTTTGAAAACAAAACAAAGCCCCAAGGCTCAGGGAGAAACGGTCCCAATGCTAAATGTCCATGGAGATTCTCAGTCCTCCAGGCCATGGTTGTCCCAAAGGTGCTTTTTCCAAGAATCAACTGGACTTTCTCGTGGGTTTTTCCCCCTTAAAAACGTGTCACTCCTCATCCAAGAAGCTTCTTCAGCTCTGAAGAAGCAGCTTCTCCAATGAGAAGTGAAACGTCTTCGAGGAAAAAACAGAAAGTCTAGTTGCCCCTTGAAAAAAGCACCAAGCCTATTTTGTGATCCATCCCATCGACTCTTCCCTGTCAAAATGCAGCCAAGGAGGGCCTGGAGAGTGACTGGCTGGGGGTGACCGCCCTAGGGGTCAGCTTTGACCCCATCTGCTGGAAAAGCCAGGCCTTCGAGTCTGAAGTAGGACTGTCCAGAGGAGAAATGGCTGGCTGGCTGAGTGGCTGGCTGCAACAGAATAACAGAGTTGGAAGGGACCTTAACGTCTTCTATCCATCAGCTGTGGTAGCACAGTGGTCAGAATGCAGTACTGCAGTACCATTTCTGCTGACTGCCGGCTGCCAGCAGTTCGAATCCCACCAGGCTCCAGGTTGACGCAGCCTTCCATCCTTCCGAGGTGGGTAAAATGAGGGCCCAGATTGTTGGGGGCAAGAGGCTGACTCTGTAAACCGCTTAGAAGGCTGTAAAAGCACTGTGAAGCGGCATATAAGCCTGAATGCTATTGCTATTACCTGTTCAAGCAGGAAACCCTGCACCACTTCCAACAAATCTTTCTTCCTGGCCTACATTCCCCGCATACCCCCTTTGCAGAACTAGTGAGGGAGGGGAAGGCCATGTAGGGCCATGCATCTTCCACCTTGCTCGGCTTCATTAGCTCCCCTCTCTTGGATGTTTGGGGGGGGGGGGGGTTCCGATTGTCCAGCAGTTCCTCCTTTTCAGTGACTAAGGCTGCTTACGTACCTTCGCTGGTCACGCCTTCTTCCAGCTCATCCCCTTTCTGGAATTGGAGGAGGAAGGAAGGGGGGAGTGGGTAAGAAAAGAGAGAGAGAGATTACCATTTTTATACCCTTCCTCCTTTAAGAAGAGCTGCAGAGAGGGTAAGGACTTTGCCAGCAGGGGGAGCCAAATGAGGCTGGTACCAAAAACTGGGCCCCGATTTGCCCCAACTCTGGGGTGAATAAAAAAACAACAACCCAGCAAGAAAAATGTGGTTGCTGGACAGGGGTCCCAGATTTCTGGGAGTTAAAAACAGGGATTGACCCTGCTTGGCTTTGCCAATGAAACAGGATCCATCCTCCAATGGACAAAAGGGACCTTCCCAATCCAGGGGTCAGCTTCCCCCAAGCTGCCTAGTTTGGACACATTCCAAAAAAGCTCGGGTGATGAGATGCCTGGAAGGAGAGGAGGCAGCCTAGAAACTTTAACCAAAGGGGAAAGACGGGCTACTGTTAAATCATGCCCCAAAACTGCTGAATCCTGAAAAGCCTCAGGAGCAGCAACTTTCATACCCTGCTTCTGTTAGAAAGCGCTTGTCCTACTTGGAGTAAGGGGACACTGTGGGCCTCCCTCTCCCCATGGACCTTTCTTGGCATCCCTCACATTCAGGGCAAAAGGGCAGGCCTGGGAGGAAGGCTGTTTTCTTATGAAATCCAGAGCGAAGGATCAGCGTGCCTGGACAGACGCCATGCAGGAGGCGGTGGCCCAATCCAACCAGCCGTGTCCTTCGGAGCAGGTATGACATCTCCCCATTCCAACACTCAGCCAAAAGACCTCCTGGGGGATTTTCCCTTCATTTGGATATTTTTCTGCTCTGTGGTTTGTCATCTATTTCTACAGACCTGTGTTTTCTAATCTTGGCAACTCTTAAGAGAAGTGGACTTCAATTCCCAGAATTCCCCAGCCAGCTGTGCCAAGACTTTCTTTCCTGCTGGTTGGGGAATTCTGGGAGTTGAAGTCCACTTCTCTTAAGAGTTGCCAAGGTTGAGAAACACTGCTCATATACACCACCTAAATTCCTCGGAGTTGGCCAATACTTCCCTCTCCTTCAGCACACGTCTGTTCCAGATGCTACCCAAATAAGCAAATCTGGCTTTCCCCATCAGCTTGCCAGAAAGTCACAAAAGAGGATCATTTAACCATGGTACACTGTGACCGTCATAAACACGAACCAGCTGCCAAGCATCTGAATTTGGATCACGTGGCCAGGGGAGGCTGCAGTGTGAAAAATGGCCACCAGTGACTTTCTTCAGTGCCATCATAACTTTGAATGGTCACTCAATGAACTGTTGTAAGTTGAGGACAGCCTGTGTTTTAGAAGCGTGTGCCAAAGGAGCGCTCCTACCCTGGCAGTGCCCTGCGCTCCTCAGAGGCCAATTTGAAAAAAGGTAAACGAGGACCAAAGCAGAAGAACCAAAGAGTCTCTTACCACGTCGGTACTCAGCCACTCCTCAATGTCCTCCATGACAGAGGACTGTGGGACAGGAATCTAGGCAGGGGCAGCAAAGGCGGGAAAACAAGACCAAAACACACCCAGAAATACGGGCCCAGAATGAGACGGGAGAAAAAAAGAGAGAGAGAGAGAGAGAGAGAGAGAGAGGGAGGGAGGAACAAAATAGAGGGGGAAGAGGGAGAAACAAAAAAACAAAAACAAAACAACAAATATAGGCTGTGTAAGATGCATTGCTGTCGTAAAATAAAAAAAAAACAGTGCATTGTCGTTATCGCATGAGGTCGTAACCGAATGGAAAAAAGCACATGCACAAAGAAAGCTGTGGGAAAACGGGGCAAGGTGGCAAGCAAAACCTAACACAGGGGAGGGTTAGGGGGGGGGGGGGGGGGGGGGGGTGGGGGGGGGGGGGCATCCTCTAAACCAGGAGCAATGGGGCTGTTGCTTGCTTTCTAACTGATAATGGATGACAGGAAACAGGAAGGATGCTCTGCGAGGGGAACGGGTGGGCAGAAGTGCCGGCGAAGGCTTTGGGGACGGTGCCAAAGTATGCGCCTAGGTGAGAGAAACAGGCTGGGGGAAGCCCAGTCCATAAGGGTCAATCTTGCACCTGCTGCACGGAGATCATCTGCAAATCATTTGGGATTTAGTGGGACGGTTCTAAATTCCCAGATTCCTTTCTTCCCTGTTCCTCTTTCATGGGCACAAAGAAGTGGTTGCTGGCCAAATTCTGGTCCACACAAGTTTTAAGGTGCTTCTGGGCACACACAGACACACACACAGCACCTGCCTTCTGCCTCCCTCTCTCTCTCTGTCTGGACAGTGGAGGGCGGCTAACGTCAGGCTGCCAAGCGATGCTCTTCTAAATCAGTATCTCAAGCGATTTTAGTCTGAATTCTGTTTGTCAAGCCGGGAGCCTCTCACCAAATTGATAGGCAACCCGAAGAGCAATTCAAAGTTCAAATGTGATCCTGTCATTTGCCTCACACTTCCAGCAGACTGCACGGAGCGTATAGGTCTAAAAACCCCTCCCCACTTGGTAAATAAAGATGGTTTGGCTCAAAGACGTGGGGCTGCTCCAGGCATAGATTGGGGGGGTAGGGGGGTGGGGAGAGAGAGACTGGATCTTTACCAAAACTGTGCTAGGCACAGCTGGCTTCTGCCGCAATCACACCTCATGAGATTTCCCCCAAGCTCAGGCTTGCACAGAAACCAAATGCTTATCCAAACTATCAAACTATACTCCATTTTTAGACCCAGACCTGCAATTCCAGATATTGTACTTGCTGGCTTTTTATTTTCCATTTGCCAAACCTTCCCCCTTCTCCGATCCTGGGCTGTCTGGAACAAGAGCAAACACTATAACCGTGGCTTGTCGATTCAGGTATGGTGCCAAGTCACAGCTGGTGCAGCTGCGTGCGACTCGGGCCGTTTTTCATGCGCTGGTCAACGGTCAAAATGGAAGGAAGCTCCTTCAGGGCCATTTGGCTGCTGAGTCTAGGCTATGAGGTGTCCCAACTGAATGGGGCTGGCAATCAAGACTGAGACATGTAGAAATATATTGTCTGTAAAAAAGGGGGAGCTTCACGGTAACTTTGACCCAATGTGCTCCTTCCTTTTAATTCCCAGCCTTTGGCGAGGGACTCTTGGTGTGTGTCCTTGCACTTCCTTCTCACCTGTCTGCTTGCACACTTGGGCAGGTCCATTTTATTATTACGTGTCTCATAAAGTGACATGGTTCACAGCTTCTGCTGCTGGAAACCACGGTTAGGGATTAGTTGGATAGGGGAGGTCAAATATGTCCATGTTAAGAACAAACAGGGATGAGGAGCTTGTGAAGGACAGACCGGGGAACACCGGCCTCTCCGATTCTGTACAGGTGTTAATCAAGGGTCCACAAAGGGGGCAGTAACCTTTTTTCCAAGCTGAACAAACACAAGCTAGCAGTGTGGATGCTTGGAACGCCAGAGGAGGGGGAACAGAATTTTTCAAATCAGGGCAAGAAATATAATGGGGGGCTCTTAAGGGCCTCCCCAAGAAATTGAAGCAGCAAGATGATCTGCTCTGGGGGAGGGTTCAATCACTCAGGGGATTTCAAAAGTAAAAGATGTCAGGAGCTGCTTCCATTCTCCCTGGGGGGCGGAGACTCTTTACAAGCAGTCCAACCCTCCTAAATGTCCCCTAAACAGTTTAAAACCACTTTTCTCAAGCTGGGCCACTTGAAGATGCCTGGAATTCCGGGAGTTGAAGTCCACACATCTACAAGTGGCCCAGCTTGAAAAACACTCATGTGAGAAGAGACCTCTCTGCTATTTTCAGTTTTCTGCTCTTGCAGGACATGTTATTTTTCTCCTCCTCTTCCTCCCAAGCTTAGAAGAAAGACCCATGAACCTAGGGCGGCCCAGGTGTGCTGAGCTTCAGTTCCCTGGACTGCCCAGAGGAGGATGGGAGCTGAAGTCCAAAACACCTGAAGGCATCTTTCACCTGAGCTTAGGTGGCTCTTTTGTGCTGTCTTCTTCAACCTTTTGCAAACCTCAAAAATGGAAAGACTTGTGTTTACCAGGGAGGGGAAAAAGGCAATACTGCAGGTATTAAGAAGAAAAAAAAAGACAACGACGACAAGGAACCGGTGGAGAGACCCATCCAAGTACTGAAAAACAAGTCCAGGGCACGAACCTTATGCCTCTTTGTTTCCTCACCCCCTCTGCGAAAAGTACAAGTATTCCTCGACTCACGAACACAATTGAGCCCAACATTTTTGTCGGCAAGTGAGAGATTTGTTCAGTGAGTTTTGCTCCGTTTTACGACCTTCCTTGTCTCGGTGGTTAAGTGAATCACTGCAGCAGTTAAGTTAGTAACCTGGTTGTTAAGTGAATCTGGCTTTCCTGTTGATGTTGAAGGTCGCAAAAGGGAGAAACAAACGTAACCCTGGGACTCTGCAATGGTCGTTAGCACAAACCAATTACCAAGCTCCTGAATTTCGATCACCTGACCATGGAGATGCTACAAAGGTCCTTAACTGTGAACAATGGTCCTAAGTCCCTTTTCCCAGGACCGTTGTGAATTTTAATGGTCACTAAACCAACTGTTGTAAGTCAAGGACTACCTGTATTCAGCCCCCACCTTCCATCTCCCCAGATGAGGCTCTGCCCCTCTCCTTTTACTGCCCCCATGCTGGTACTGTTTGGAGAGGGGTGAGGGGGGGTGAGGCTGGTGGAAAGGGACACCGGGAGGAGTGAGGGCAACATGGAGGGGGGAGGGGATGTCACCGGATGGCAAAATGGTGCTCACCATTCCTTGGGAGATGAGCCACCTGTCTATGGGCTCCAGGGGGCCACTCCCACCTTTACCTCTCCGCTGTGTGTTGAGAACAGAAAGCCTCATTACCGCAGGTAAAACAAGAACCCCGTCCTGTCCCTTGTCCTGCTGCAGGGGCCTGGAAAGCAGCTTTGGCCATCCCACCCTCCCACCTGGTTCCACCTGCGGCTGGCCTGAGGGTAGAAGAAACGCCCCTCCTTGCCCCCTTCCTGAGACAAGAGGGGATTTAAGCGGGCAGGAAAGTCCCACGTCTTTGTTTGCAAGGATTTCAACAAGCCATGCTTTGGGTACTGGCCAGCCAAGGCTGCAGGTAGAGCTTAGGACTACAACTGCGACCAGGATTTCTGCTGCTAAGGGAGGCAGTCATGGAGCCGTGCCTGATTTTAACAATGTTTTAGCCATGGAGAAGCATATCATGGCTGAGAATTGGAAGGACAGTGATTGCTATGGTGTACAAGGGTTGCCAACACCTTTAAGTCAGCTGGAGAGCAAAATAAGGATGTCTTCACCTGTGGGCAAAGTTGTTTTTTTTTTTTTGTTTTTTTTTGGGGGGGGGGAAGAGACACACATTCAAGTACTTTGACCCTGCTCCAGGAGGCCCTTTGAGTTGACAACACACTAAGCAGTTTGTCCCCGACCTGCACCCTCCAGACCTGTGCAATCATTCTCCCCAGCCAAACTCAGAGGTGTGAACCAAGCCTTAAATGGCAGCAAAGGTCACTGAGGTGATCTGGGTTCAAATCCTGGCCATAAAGTTGATTGGCAAATGCAACTTTCTCGTTTTAACAGTGAGGATAAAAATGGGGACAGAGGAAGAGCCACGGACACTGCTTTGAACTGCTTTGAACTGCGTTTGGGGGAAGCACAAAGGTGACCCGTTTATTCTGAAGAAATAAAATTAATTAGAGATATATGGATATTTGGATCCTACAAAGGCCAGAATATGAAACGGGGTGACCAGCTGAAAAAGTATTGAGAAAAGGGAAGTTCCCCCAGTCCCAAAGTAGCACCTCGTATTTCTCCACACGAAATCAGTGGTCATTTTAAGCACGACAACATCCAGATGAAGCTAAGAGAGAAGGTGAGTCTTTGGGCTGTCCTCCCACCAACCCATTGAATATCCGGTCCTCAAATATTTCTAGACTGCTGAAGCCTCCCTGGCCCCAATGACCAAACAAGGAGACAACCCCAGCTTGCTCTGCCACACTTCTGGTCAAGTACCTCAAAAACAGACAATTGCATACAAGAGAACAAACACACTGCCTTTTGGTGTCCTCAGCTTAAGAATGACATGTACTGGCACACACTGGCACACACACACACACACACACCCCTTTGGTAATATAGCAGAACAAACTTACCCCTCCTGCTTTTGGTTTCCGGATATCTGGGGCAGGTGCCATCCCTTTAGCTGTTTGTGGATCCTCCTTTGTCCTGCTGGACAAAAAGAAAAGAATTGCTGGAATAACCAGAAACCAACGAGAGTAAAAGAAAACATATGAAAGAGAGACCCAAAGCCCGCTGATTTTATTGCCAAAAAAGAAAGCAAAACAACCAGCACAGCCGGATGCCACCACACTTAACTCTTCTGCCCGTGGGGGCAGATTGGATTATGGGGAGCTGAATATACACACGTAAAAAGCCGCACTCCACTACCTCCTAAACCTGGGGATTTCATGTCTCCCAGAAGCCCACCAGGCCAATCCAATTAAGGCAGAGGGAGCTGATTAGACAAAAATCTCCCCCTCCTCCAAATCTGCCACAGGGTGGAGCCCATGGAACAAAGGGGAGAGAGCATCATTCATGCTTAAATACCGAGGAGTCTCTGGGGGCCGTAATTTATCCAGCAAACTCCAGAAAGCCAGAAGGACTCAATTTTTAACAGCCCTGAAAGCGGGGACAATATCATCACCAAAACAATGGCTTGGCAAGGGCGAGGTGTTCCTGAAGTCTCCTGAAAAGGCCTCATGCTGCATTTCTGATCGCCTTTGATTTTTCAGTGCATCTGCATTGGCTCCAAGTAGCCTAGAAATAGTCTGAAATACGACCTAATTGAGCCATCAACATCCCATCTCACAGAGCCTTCGGGATAAGATCCAATGGTGTAGCTAAAAAAAGTAAAAATGTATTCGCAGCAGCATGGTGGCCATGAAAGGAAGGGACCGGATCATTCGCTGGCTCAGGATTTGAACCTGCGACCCAGGGGACAACTATTGGCCTGAGCAGCTCTTTGGTCCTAGGAGCCAGTTTCCTCTAGTGGTGAAGGCGCCGGGCTAGAAAGCAGGAGATGGAGAGTTGTAGTCCCATCTTAGCCATGAAAGCCGAATCCTCACAGGGTGGTGGTGGTGGTTGTGAGGAGAACAGGAGGAGGAAGGTGGGTTGGATCTGTTAACTACCTTGAGTTTAATTTGTAAAAAGGAGAAAGGCAGAATACACATCGATAATGACTTTTCAGAGAGGCAGCGGAATCCACGCCACGGCCACGTACATTTTACACTGATCTGCCACGGAGCCTCCTCTCGTCTGTGCAAACACATCGAAGTCATCCCGGGGATTGCTGTGGGGGAGCGAGCTGAGGGCCCCACTCACGTTGTTTGTGCCCAAATCTACAGAGAGGCCCAGAGGACAAAAAGCGAGAAGTCTTAAACAAAGACAGATGCTCCCCTTTTTTCTTTTTCAAACAAAAAACTGGCACTCTGTCATTTGGTAACGGTGAGCCTTAGTCCACAGACATGTTCCCTGTAGCCACACCTGAAGCTGGCCACATTTCTCCTCTCCTTCTTCTGTTCCCATGGACAAAAGGGCCAAGGCTCCACCTACCTGGTCTCCTCTCCCTTTACAAGTATTTGGAAGATGAGCTTAGATCAAAAACTCATCTTTGGGGAGTAGGGAGGAAAGGAAAGAGGAAGATCAGATGCAGGAAAAGGAAATGGTGCCACCTCCAGTCCTCCTCGCCTCTTTGAGGTGCCAAAGACTGCGAGCCAGAGAAGGGACCACAGGAATCAATTAAATGAGACACAGCTTGAGTGTAATATGGGACGTAAATTTTGACTCTAAGAGCCCTACTGGGACAAACGCAGATTTGCACACAGCATGGTTGACGATTGAGCGCAAGGTAATGAAAGGTTGTGTCTTATAGCAGAGACTTATGATGCACAAACCTGTTACAAATGAAAAAGGGCGTCTCTGCCTCTAAATGTAGACCGTTGACTCCTAGGTGTTTTCTCCTACAAGGCTGCCAGCATCCAACACTGGCAACCACCTAAGCATACCAGGCAACCTCTCCACTTTTAAAGACCCTCACTGTGGACTAGCTTCTTGAGACTTCCTCCAACTCTTTGAGAAACAGAAGGGAAACTAAGATACTCACCAAGACCAGCAAGCTGAGAGGAAAGGTTGGCGGTGGGGGCTGTGCTTCCCACCATGGGGCTGACCACTGCTGGGGACCCAGGGCCCAGGTCTATTAAGTTGTCCTCGGTCACCTCGTTGAGAACCTGCCGGGACAGGCAGAGTAGCGGCAGAGGTCACACGAGAGGAATGGCATCCCTGCTGGATCACAGGAGTCAGAGGCAGCACCTGGTGGCTCTGATGAAGCCCAGGATGTTACGGCCAGGAGGGGTAAGCGCATACAAGCACCCACCCCCTTAAACCTCTCTTCAGGTGTTCTTTCTTTCCCTGGCCCTGTCATTTCGGCTAAAAGGGACAGAATCCTGTCAGTGCTGAGCCTTCTTTCTCCCAAGGAGGAGGAGAATTATGACCAACCACACACAGAAAAAAACAGGCAGAACTTGGATTGAGCCATTTGGGCCACCATCCTGAATTTCTGATTAAGACAATGGTGTTCCAAGAACAGCCAAAAGTTGAACTTCCAACTTAGGTATTTTCACATTCAGCTTGATTTGGCTGCATTCCTCCCAATCTGCCAGCAGACCTTCGACTGTTACTTTGCCAACAAAGACACAACCAGTTATGCTTAATATTCAGGGTAAATTTTAGCAGTTCCTAGGGGAAGAGTACACTCTGGTCACAAGGACAGAGAGTAGTTGTTACACTGCTTGGAAAGGCTGGCGGGAGGACTTACTCCGTTGCTTGAATTCTGTGCTGATCGGCCCAGCCTGTATCGTTCAAACCTAGAGGAAGACAAGAGATTAAAAGGAAGGTGGGAGGCAGTTTTGAATAAGCCTGGGTCTTCACCCAAAAGCAGGAATGGGGAGAATAAATTATTGTGGAGCCACAAAGTTGATTCCGGGTAAGATATCCAGGAGAGCACTACAAGACCCATGTGCCATTCTTTCCCATCTTCCTGGCTGCCCACAGAAGGTAACCTGAAAGGCACAAAGGTACTGGTTGCCTGCAAGGAGTGTTTTGGGCCCTATTCTGGAGATTAATCTTCCATGGAGTACTGGTTTGTTCTTTCTTTCTTCTTTTTTCTTTCTTTCTCTTTCTTTCCTTTTTCTTTTTTTCTTTCTCTTTCTTTCACTTATTTTCTTTCTTTCCTTTCTTTCTCCCTCCCTCCCTTCTCTTAGGCCATGCTGGAGCACTTATCTGGACTTGATATCTGCTTCTAGGCAAACAAACACACTCCTACAAAACAGATCAAATACTTCTCATCTGTTTTGCAGGGCAAAGCCCACATCTGGAATGCAATATCCTGACAGCCGTGAGCAACTGGTTTGCTTGCATGACTATCCACATTCTTTGAGTTAGATGCGTTTTCCAGGAGGTTCTTTCTGGACATCTAGCGTCCAACTGTACACATGACACCCCAGCCAGCCAGGCATCCGTGTAGGCAGCCGGGAGTCAATTACCGACAGCTGAACAGAAAGAACCGAAATGAGAACTAAAATGGTTTAATGCAGCCCTGACACTTACAAAGGTTCTCTTCCTGCCTCGTAGGTGGGAGGGGAGAGGATGAACGGAGAAGCCCAGGAAATAGAGAAAAGGCTGCAATTTGGTAAAAGGAAAGACTCTTGAGGGATGCCCCCCCACCCAATGCTGTCACTTCAGGAGGGAAGGCCTTGGCATCAAAAGAGGCATCACCTCTCGTATCGGAGGAAGATGTTATTCAAGTCATCGTTGGCATGAAGCAGCTCTTCAGTGACCTCTTCGTTGGACACCCTGGAGATCAGCTCAACAATCCGTTGCTGCATCGCTCGGCAGGTGCGGTTCAGCTCCTAGGAGAGGAGACAGGTAGGGATTGAGAGCAAGGAGTGGCCTCCAGGGGAGGCAACACAAGCAGCAGCCAGAATTTTCACCTCTGGGAGAGGGCCTGCTGCCCTTTGAGGCAGATGTCTCTAACACCTGGCCTCTCTCTGTTTTGGCTCCCTCTGCAAAAGGGGCCCAGCCTGTCCAGTAGATCCACCTCTGCCCACTGGACCTCACATCTGTGAGTGGCGACCGTGAACAAAAGCTCATCTGGTCAAAATCTGGAGGTTTCCCTGCCAGTGGAGTGAAACATCAGCAGAGTGATGACAGGAAGGAGGAGGGGGGGGGGGGGGGGGGGGAGGAGGAGGAGGAGGAGGAGGAGGAGGAGCTGCTGCCTGGGCTTCCTCTTCCGAGACTGACATTCGGAGCATGGCATCCATCTCCACTCAGGTTCTCCAGCTGCTGCAACAGCTTGAAGACCAAAGTTACCAATGTTCAGCCCTTAATCTCATCAGTTTAGAGCCAGATGGTGACATTTCAGGCGTCTGGACGCAGGTAGTGGAGACAGGCTGACACCACTGGCTGGTGCGGCATTGGGAAATGGTCTTGTGCATCTGTGCTTGGTGGCTTCTGTTGTTTGGTCCTATTTCTAACAGGCAACAACCTCGGTTTCTTCGATCCAAGTCATGAGAGGGGCACCTACAAACCATGGCTTGTTCTCTGTCATCCCAGAAGGC
The DNA here is from genome assembly GCA_015471245.1 of Laticauda colubrina. Classification (NCBI taxonomy): domain Eukaryota; kingdom Metazoa; phylum Chordata; class Lepidosauria; order Squamata; family Elapidae; genus Laticauda; species Laticauda colubrina. The sequence goes on from BLBF01000067.1 coordinate 12,273,994, forward strand.
AGAGAATAATTGACTTAAATCCCAGGAAGACAGGTCAAATTCACACCTGGTGAAGTGAGCCCCACTGCACAAAACCTCCTGCCGCTGGTCATTTGGAAAAGGGGATACCAGGCTGAGTGTGACTGCTGGCGAATAAGGGAGGTTGGGAATGGACGCGAAGGGCTCTGGGTCTCGTTCCACAGAGGAATACAAACAGAGGTGGGAAAACCATTTGTCACGAATGCTGAGATCTGGATCCTCCTCCAAGCAACGGACTGGTCATCAAGAGCCAAAGGACCCCTGCCGACTCAATGGTCCAAGCCCAACAAAGGCAGGAAAGATAAAAACAGGGAGCCCTTGACTTATGACTGCAACTGAGCCCAAACTTTCTGTTGCTGAGACATTTCTTAAGTGAATTTTGCCTCGTTTTACGACCTTTTTGCCACAGCTGTTAAGTGAATCAGCACAGTGGTTAAGTTAGTCACATGGTTGTTAAGTGAATCTGGCTCCCCTGTTGACTTTGCTCACCAGACGGTCCCAAAAAGGGAATCAAGTGACCCCGGGATGCTAAAACCGTCGTATTTGTGAGCCAGGTGCCAAACGCCTGAATTTTGATCACGTAGAGAAACAGAAACCGGGGAGGCTGCAAAGGCTGTGTGAAAAGTGGTCATCTCAGCCCCTTTTCCCGGTGACGTTGTAACAGTCACTGAATGGACGGTCGCATTCTGAGGACCACCTGTGCAGAAAAGCCAGGAAAGCTGCTGCCCTACCTGCAGCAACTCAAGGTCTGAGGAATCTTCTTGCCCGGGGATCATCTCTGTGAGCATCTCCGACATCACCTTGGTGTTGCCACGAACCACGTCCAACTCACTGCGTAATCGTGCAATCTGAGGAGGGGGAAGGGAAAGGGGGGGAAGGAGGAAAGTGCTTTTGTGTGTAAAAGCCGAGAGGGGTCTCATGGAGGAGTGCAGGGGAGAGGGGCAGAGCTCCCCCAGCCCATCCCTGAGCTCCTTCCTCCAGAGCCCTACCTGTTCCGTGTTTGCTATGATGGGGCCGGTCACGTTCAGAGGGGGGGTCTGAGGAGCCAGGAAGGAGGTAGGGGAGGTGCTAGAGCTCACTTTTTGCTGCGATTGTGACTTGTGCATGTTGGCAGCCGGGTCGATTTCAGGAACGCTCTAGCAAAGGAAACGGCACTTGATGAGAGACCCACCCCATGTTTAAATATGCCGAGGGGAGGGGGTGTGCATGCATGCATGTGTGTGTGAGAGAGATTCTATTTTCAATAGTCACCTAAATGGTCTGGAGGCTCAAAGATCGTGCAGCCTCCCATCCAAGCAGCTAGTAGCCCATCACCCTGGGAGACCTGGTGCTAAAAGGGCCCGGGGTCAGATCCTGCAAGGTTGTTCAAAAAGGCAGCCGTCTTTTCCGGCTCAATGAATGTCCGGCAGTATTCTAGGGTTTATTACCGCACAATTCATCCCCCTCTTTAACTTGCAGCTCAGGGTCTGGGTCCTTGGGTAGGAGCTAATTTCTCCCGCTTAGATACTTACTCTCTGTGGAGTGTGTATTGGAGACAGGGCATCCAGATCCGCCATGGGAAACTCTATGCCTTTCCTCTTGAGCTCTTCGTAAATGTGCACAACTCCTGTGAGGTCAGGGCTGCTTCGAAAGGCATCAGCCCAAGCCTGGGGGAAAAAGAAAAAAACCAGGAAGGATTGTCAGGCTGTTTCTACACGATCCATTTTTCTTCACTGGGCAGTAGCCCCCAAATGTTTGGGCACAACGGACCAGTTCCATGGAGAGAGATTTTTCTGCTGACTGGGAGTGGTTTCATATGCTGCCCACTTTCTGGTGTGCTACAGCCCAGTGCCTGGGGGTTGGGGACCCTGCACAAGGTTGTCTGAACTGATTGCTTTCCTTGGGATTCATTACAACAGAGAGATCATGAGAGACACCCCCACAACAGCCCTAGGAGAGGGTCTCACTAGAAATTACCTCTCATCTTTAATGTGATGGAGAGAAAAGCTAGAAACAGCCACTCATCCTTGACCCTGTTCTTTTTTGGCATGGAGACCTTTATGTATCATTCAAGAGTCAAAGGTGGGATTCAGACCCTCAAACATTGCAGGTTGTTGCCCCCAAATCTTGAGAAGAACCATCGGCTGCCTTGGGTTCGATTCACCATTTCAAGTTAAGAAGCAGGCAGTTGCTGAATGCACAACTGGAAATACTATCCACACCAAGATTAAAAGGACTATCAACCTGCTAAAGTCTGGCCAGTAGAAGGTTCAAAACTAGGTGGCCTTAAAACTGTTAGGATTTGTGATGCTGTACGTTCGCAGAAAGAAAGAGAGACTGAAATTAAAACAATATACCTGAATCAGGGCAAGGACTTTATCTTGAACGATGGTGGGAGGATTGTTCTTAGGTGAAATTATTTTAACCAGGACACCATCTATGAAATCTCGGTTTGCTACGAGGATATGGAAGCGGTGGCCACAGTTCTTTACACAAGTTTCCAGGACCTTGGTGTGAAAAACACATTTCAGATGCAGAAGAGACAATCAACACTCAGCATCCTAAAAAAAGAGAGCTGCTCGGTCGGGCTCCAGGGTGACGGACTTCTTTCCCCCAAGTCTCCAGGTCTTGATTCCTTGGACTTACTGTTAGAGCGAGCATCACTTCTCTGTAGTTTCTGTTTCCATTCAGCCTCTTCTTGAGCGCTCTAACAGCATCCTTCGGGCTGAGGAGGGAAAGAGGAGAGGATGGTGAGCGCCCCAGGTACCTCTGAAGCACAGAAACACGAAAGCCTCAGTTTTAAGCTGTTTGTGCACACCTTTTTTGAACCTGGGTGCTTGGAGGCTCCGGTGTTTGCTCAATGACAATGGAGCATCTCAAAGAAGAATACAGTTCCCCGAGGGAATACACAAATAATTTCAGCAAATTAAAACAAAAAAACAAAAACAGCAAGACAGGTCAGATGCTGGAAAAGAAGCCAGCAAAAAGATGTTAGTTTTGTGCTGCTTTTGCCAAAAAGGAGACTGTAGAAGACAGGCCAACGATACTGCTATAGCATTTAAACCCACAGAGCCACGTTGGACTAAAGTATTCCAGCTACTCAAAATATTATTGAACAATTTCTTGAACAACATATTACAGAACAAGCTCTTCAGGCTTAAAATCAAATGCTGGGGGCTGTTTGGCTCGTACAACTTCAAGCTATTGGACCATTTAGCACCATCTTCTCTGCTTGATGAGGATTAAGGCAAGCAAACACTGTCTGCAGTTATCGGGAGCTGAACATCAAAACAGCTGGCAGAGACCACCTGACCAACAAGCAGCTACTCTTCCCAGAAAAGGAGGTCTCCAAAGCACAAAAGGCAATTTTGCTGTCCGTTAACAGGGTGTGCATACACATACCCTTCTTCTGTCTCATTGATGATGTCACATATCTCCATGTTCAGTGTCCAGTCTTCGCTCTGTAGGGAGCCATCAGTGGCTTTTTCTGTAAGGCAACCAAATACGCTGCTCATTTTCTGCAAAATTGACAGCCAAACTGGTTAGCCTCACCTATAGCAGTACAATACAAGATAATTCCACCCAGATTGTCTTCCTTCTGAGCAAATAGTGCACCACATCTTGTTCAGAATTACATAAAATATAGTACCTTTTATGGTCATACCTTTTATGACCATAAAAGGTACCAGGAGAAGGAAATGATTTCAGAAATAGGTAGGAAAGGAAACACTTTGAAATCAGATTTTGAGTCTGCCATCCGGTAAAGCAACCTCTTCTAGCCAACAGCACTAAATCACCTGTGCTGTCCTTTTACCATTCTTGTGCCAGAAAGCCTCTTAAGGAGAAGCCCAACAGTTCATAAGCCTTTTGAGTGGTGCCACATGCAAAATGAAGCAGACAGGAAAAATCCATAACCCCTTGCTGGGGCAGTGGGGTGGCAAAGTTATTAGCAGTCTAGGTCATGTTATCAAACTTAGCGCACAATATTTTTTGAGGCCAAGAACTGAATTTTGAATGATGTGGCAAAAAGTAGATGATGCCTTGGACAAAAAGTCAGTTTCTTTAATACTTGCATTGGAATGTAATTATTATGGTAATACACTAGTTATCTATTTACTCTCTTGTTAGATGAAAAATTACTGTTTGGCAACAATTTTCAAAGTGTATGTCTTTTGTAAAGAGCAGGCTGAACATTTCTGATCTAGGTGAAAGCTGACAAACTGGGTATAACTGGGGATAGTGTGTGTGTGTGTACACGTGCACATACACACACATACTGTTAAATACTTATTAGCAAGATGATGCATACCATACTGTCAACCAACCTATTTCTTGTTACATGTTCCTTTTGAAGATTTAATGTTCAGTTCCTGAGGATTTTCTATTGTAATATAATCCATCTGAAATAGGCTTATTATACCCTCAAAGCACTTTAGAATATGGATGCATTCTGGTGTGTTTATTTATCTGCAGAAATATTTGACCACCAAATCTTGAGTAGCAATCACATCCTGGTCTGAGGCCACTCCAGCATTCTGTCCAGTTATTCATAGCAGCTGATTTATAACAAGTAATGCAAAGGGCTCTAATTTTATCAAAGGGGAGCTTTTGGGTTTTGTGGTTTGAAGTTGAAAAATAACCACTCCATCTTCTGTTTCTAGAAAAAGGTCATTTGCTATTTAGAGGGACTGCAGTGGAAAACGATCTGTTAAAATGTTAAAACCTGCCCACTTCTCGGTACTTTTGCCATTCTCTTAAGTCACTGTCTGGATGTTACTAGTCAGCTGCAGACTAGTAAGTTAAGGTCCAATTCTTGCAAGACAAATGGACTAAGCTAAACAATGGCTTATTGAAAAACCCCTGAGTGAAAGGGTTGCTGGATGATGTCAAGTCAGAAGCCATGGTTTATGAACCACAATAGCTAAGCTCACATGATATCTTTAGTTGAAACTCAAATAAATTCCATTTGGGCTGAGCTTGATGTGCTAACCAGGCCATTCTCTTGGTCAGCAGGCAATCTAATTGGAAACAGCTGTTCAGAATTAGAATTGGAAGATAAATGGTCTATTTTTTTTAACGTGCAGGCCTGTGCTTGCTTTACAGATTTATTGTTTTTTATTCCTGTTGTGCTACGGAGCAACCTGTGAGCCGAGTTATATATTGCTTCCATTCCCAATATGTCACATCAAACTAGACCTACTTGATTTTTTTAAAAAATAAATATTTGGAATCCCACACAGAACTTAAAACATTCTCATCCCCCTTTTTAAAAAAAATAACTGATTCTTTCACCCTTTGTATTTTTGCTTTCAGGAATATTTATGCAATAAGCATTTGGCTATTAACCAGCTGATATGCCAGAAGCTAGCATACAATTTTGCGTGTTTGAAAAAAAGGAGTTGGGAGGAGTTAGAGAAGATCCCAAGAAGATTCCATGCTTAGAGAAAAGGAACTAAAAAGCATATAATCAGCAATAGTCATGACCTGTTGACAGTAGTTATTTAATAACCTTTCAACTTGCAGGGAGGATCTAAAAGGAAAGAGGGAAGAGAGGCAGAGATTCTCCCTGAATTCATTGGAGAAAACAGACAATATTGAAATAATGCACCATTCCTCACTGTTTTAAACTGGGAAGCCATTATTAACACAAGCCAGGGTTGTTGGTGTCCAACAGCTTTCACTATTTGAATACTTCTAATGTCCACTGCAGGGTCTCCCAACTTGGCAACTTAAAGTTGTGGACTTGGCTGGTTGAGGAATTCTGGGAATTGAAGTACACAAGTCTTAAAGTTGCCAAGTTTGGAGATCCCTGATGACTAGCCACCAGTGAGTAGCGAACTGAATTTAAAGCCTGAAAGAACCCACAATTTGAGAAAACAGAGAGAAGTTCTTCCTCCAGCCTGAATTATCTTATAACACTGTAGTTTGAGATTCTGCAGGTACCTTCATTAGCTAACTCTCAGCCTCAGGGAACAATCATTTTGGTCTTTTCAGAGTTCAACACATCTCTGCGGACTAACTTGGCCAACTCTGTGCTTTCACAGAAATCTTGCCCAATCTTTCATGGTCAAAAAATTCGGCCAGAAGAACCTCCTGCCATCGCAAATATGGCAAACACATAGAGAGAGTTGCATCAGGGATGAATGAATAAACATATTACTCATTAACCTTCAGAAAGTGTTTGTCCCTTTACTGCTTCAACCTGTTTCACAGCTGAGTTATTTACATTTTACAACAGAGAAAGATAAGTCTCTGATCATCTCAAACCTTTCCTAAGCAGTGTTTGCTCATGTTTACCCAATGAATGTCCTAGTGTGCTGGCAATTAAATTTTCATGGGAATCAATGCCATTTACTGGCAGAGGAAGTATAATTCTGATGCATTTCTACTCCTAGATATTTGCGGAGGCCACCGGCTTTAATTGCAGATGCCAAAGCTGTCATCAGTCCAACAGACTTTAATGGGATCAGCCTCCATCTTCCCTAATGTCAAAAGGGCCACCAAAAAACACGAAAGTCAGATAATTGCATCTCACACACGAGCCAGGAAGAACCACAGAAATATCCAACAAGGGAAATTCAGTGAACTATGACCTACTTCAGCCAAAGTTATACAGCAGGTATTTCATCCAGGATATGTTTGTTTTTCTATCCCCATTCAAATTAAAGTGAAATCCTTCATAGGCTTCTCTGCTTTTTAAGGCTGTTTGTCCTCTGCCACCAGAGGAAAACTTGTCATACTGTATACAATTTGCAGATCATCAAAATTCCAGACTGAGATGGTAATAATAGGTTGGATGCCTTTTTTTCTTGGAGAGTCTGCTATGGGGTCACATAATGTCAGTGCCATCCATATCAAAGCCTGCAAGATTACTAAATCTTCAACACTAAAACTTCAAATCAGGGAGGAGATGTGTGCAATTAAACTTTGGACAAAACTTTGGACAATTTCTGACATGAGACTTTGAAAGCAATTATTTATCAACTGAGATCAGATCCTCCTCTGTAAGCCAAGTGGGATCTTTTGATAAACACTGTGTGTGTAGCAAACCTTTGGTTCTTTTTTTTAAAAAAATCAATAGCCAAAGAGGTGAATGCAGTCTGTTACCACTAAACATTTTCTTCAGAATAAAGATTTTCAAGCTACTATTTCCCATCTTTTGCCTAAGAGGGCAGAAATAACAAGCATGTAAGTGCAATGTCTTTTCTCATTTTGGAGTTGGCCAATTTAGACACAGCTTCAATTTTCCAAGCACAGCTACTTCCATCATGAAGCGCTACCTCTGCTTGTGCCTTCCGGGCTGGGCTCACTCACTGAGCTAAGCTATAGTTATGTTTAATAATTCCTTTAAAAAATAACAATGATTGCATTCAGAAAACATCCTAAATCAAGAAGAACTAAATCCCTTGCTGACCTGACAACTTCAAGGCAGCAACACATCAAGGAATTCATTCAAAAGTTCCGAAGTCCCTTCCAAATCAAGACCACATAGAAACTGTTCTCTAACAAAACAAGGATTTCAAAAAGAGCAGCAATGGCCTGTTTTTAATCTGTTTCTCTTTCAGAGATTTTTACATTTTTCTTTCCCAACTGGTGTAGAGCCTCAGGACTTTCAGCTTCACAGGATACCAATATATTGCAACAATACATGTACTGTGAAGAAAATTCTTACAACTGCAGTAATGTCTCCTTTTAAATAAAGGGATGTTCCAAGTCACTTATTCAGGGTCTTGGTAAAGGTCAACAGAGTCAGGATGTAAATGACATTCCTTGGACTATACACAACACTTTCATTATGCAACCCTCCCTGTCTGCGTTGGGAATCCGTTTTCCATTGAACAAAATGTCACAATTTGTCAGAAAAAAGGCCAGAATCTATTTTTGAGTCTCCAAGGGCACAATGAAGGCACCCTAATTAGACTGCTGCCCTTTAGAACAGGGTCTCTGATTTCATTCTCAACGATTTAGCATCTGCCACAAAGAAAAATGGGCTCATATTAAACAGCATTTACCTGCTTTCAGACCCAGCAACCCTACAGCATTCATAAGACTATTCAACAACAAAATGTGTGTTGAAGTTTATCCTAATGATTTCATAAACTGATCAAGATCCTTCCCAGTAAGAAAAGTTTGTGGCCCATTTCCTAATTTTGACTAAAAGCTAGGTCGAAACCGACATAGAAGTTGTATTTCTCAAGTCTTCCTTCCAATTTCTGTGTTATATGTCTCAACATGTGCATATCCTCTCCCTTCCATTTCTCAACCTTGAACATCAGCTTTGCCCGCCCTTTCTCTTGCCTCCAAACTGAGTTGAAGAAAGTGATTTGAACAGCCACTAATCATAAAGTCCACTCACCAAACAATTGTTGGATCCTTCTGTTCTTTAAAGGCATGTTTCATCCAGGAGCCTCCCAACCTGCCTTATAGCCTTTTCCTTAAAGCAGGCAGGCATTTATGCAAAGCGTTGTTTCTTTTGAAAAGAACAATTGGTTGGTGCACATAGCAAGGCAGTGTCATCAAGGTCCTTGCAATCTGACACGTGGTTTTTGTACAGCCATCAACCTTCCCACACACCCTGCTTAGTCACTGTTTTTTAAACCACGAAAACCACAGCTTAAGTGGAGAAGTTGCTGTAAATATCCACAAACAATCCAATCATCTTTTCTTGGATGCCCCTCAGGAGATCTTTTTCAAGATCACAGGGCCTCTAAAACTGCACCTTCCTGTGTTTTGAAGTCAGTTTTCCCTCTTGGGCATCCTCTGTTTCATTTCCTGCCAGCATTCCTAGCTCCAAGCTCATCTACATCTGAGCACCTCTGAACCTCCTCTCTCCTTTTCAAGATCTCTTCCTTCACTCTCAGGGTGCAAATTCTTCCCAAAATCTCTACCCTCTGTAGCGGCTCCCTCTCGCCCCCCACTTCGTTCCCCTTTTGCCACAGATCCTCCAAAGGCCTTACGCCCCTCAATTCTCACCCCACCCCAACCCTGGCATATCAGTGCCAGGCAACCTCACCTCTGCTGCAAATGTGTATGTATGTGTGTATATATATATGTGTGTGTGTATATGCTGTTCAGATTCCTTTGGGTATTATCACATGTCATTGTAGTTGTGCTTTTAAAGTTGTAGCAACGTTTCGGCAGAATCTCATCTGCCATCATCAGGCTTCTGTATATAATACCCGAAGGAAGCTGAACAGCACACATGTAAGTACCCGCGAAAACTTAAAAAAACATATATATATATATATATATATATATATATATATATATGCATGCTTTTTGCTCTTTTTTTTAAACCACCAAAGTTTTCACAAAACGTAAGTCATCCTGCAGATGGATCCAGCTTTGAGAAGCTGCTAGGCGTGCCACAGCCAGCTGGGCACACACTTTCTTGGCCTGGCACAAGCCACCTCCCCTCCAGGGGAACAGCTGGCCTTTGTTCTGAGGGTCCTTGCAAGGACCCCTTACCCAGGGAAATCCCCCCATCCCTCCCCATGTGCCTTCAGAGAGACTTTGTACAGACCTCTGTAGAAAAGAAGAAGGTAATTTGCAGCAGCAGCAGCAGCAGCCGACGGCCATCTGGAAAAGGCCGGGCGATGCTCATCCATCAGGGCACCCACCCTCACCTGAGAGGCGACCCCCCCTTTCCAGGGCTGATTGAGGGGGATGGGTGCGCATCCCAATCCATTGAAACCCACCAGAGCCCCCCACCCCCTTAAGGGACCCCCCCAGATGGGCCCAAAACTCCTCCTGGGAAAGATGCTCTGCAGGGACCAAAGGGGGAGGGGCTGCTTTTTCTCAGCCAGGGGAGGGGGAGGGGCACACGTGCAGGTGGGATGTTTGCAGACGTCACAGGGGCTCGAGGGGGGTCACTGGAGAGGGGGCGCCTGCAGAGCCTCCCCCTCCCCGCCTAGAAAGGCCTCTTCAGCCCAACCGAACCCGGGGGTCCCAAGACGGGCCCAGGGGTCTGGGTGGTCCTCTCCCCATCTGCGGCCCAGCTCCCAACTTGGCCTGAGGGCGCCTCAGCCGAGCTCCAGCCGGCCCGAATCCTCCCCCGCGCCCGGTGCCGGCTTACCCAGGCTCTGCCCCACCGGGGTGGCGAAGGGGTTCCCCAACAGAAACTCCATCTTAAAGATGACAACAAACGCGACCGGCCTCCCGGCCCGATCCGCCTCGCGTCGCCTCTCACTCCGCCACCTCGTCCCGCCTCCCCTGCCTGAGCGGCGGCGGCGGCCGCCAAACGCGGCGGCGCTTGCGCCCGAGGACGGCCCCGGCTCCCTTTCTATTGGACGGGGTTCCTGAGGGGCGCTTTGTCATTGGAAGAACGAGACGCTCATCACTGTCAGACCAGGGAGACTCGACTTGGAAAGCGGGCAGCTTGTGAGAGACGACGAAGAGGAGGGGAGGAAGAGGATCCCGCCTTCCCCGCTTCGCCATTGGACAACGCTGCGGGAAAAACCCGTGGACTATTGGGTAGCATTCGCAAGCGATGCGCAAGCCGTGGGGCTCCGACAACCAATCCCGAGAGGGAACGGCTGTTTATATGGCTTTTCCTTGGTGCGCCGGCTCTGACAGACGTCCCGCAAAGCGAATGCGAATCGAACTCACCTGCTAAGGGCTCCGACGCGAGAAGAAAGCCAGGAGGGATCCGATAGAGGTCACGTTACCTTCCCTAGCAACGGACGCGGCTTCCACAGCAACGAGGCCTTCCTTCGACAGGGCCGAGGGTCCCTGAGGGCCAGGAGCTGCCGAGCGCGGACCTAAGCTCGGGACAAAGAAGCTTCCGTCCGCGCAGGGAGAAGCGATTTCCCCAAAAAATCGGGCCCCGGGGCCAGGTAGGCCTTGAGCCACCTAAAGAAGACCGGCAACCAAGACAGGTGAAGAAGAGATACAGATAGTCCTCGACTTACGACCACCAACGAGCCCCAAATTTCCGTGCCTAAGCGAGGGAGTTGTGAAGCGAGCTTTGTCCCCATTTTACGACCTTCCTCACCACAATTGTGATCCCTGCAGCTGGTAAGTTAGTCACATGGTCGTTAAGCAAATCCAGCTGCTAGTCAGAAGGTCCCCAGAGGGGATCACGTGATCTCCGGGATGCCACAACCGTCATAAATATGAGTCAGTTGCCAAGCATCTAAACTCTCATCACATGACCATGGGGATGCTGCAACGGTCATAACTGTGAAAAACAATCAAGTCACTTTCTTTTAGTGCTGTTGTAACTTTGAGCAGGCACTAAACAGAGACTGCTGTAAGTCGAACTGCCTGTAATATGGGTACACTGGGAGGGGTCCCTGATACTTGGCAAGACCTGGTGGCCACTGGTTGCCAGGAATTTCATCACTGGAAGCTTTCAAGAAGAGACTGGACTGTCATCTGTCAGAAATGGTGCAGGGTCTCCTGCTTGGGCGGGGGGTTGGACTAGATGACCTACAAGGTCCCTTCCGACTCTGTTAATCTGTTGTGTTCAGAACTCAGATTTCAGGCTTCTGTTCAGCGCCTCTATAGAGAGATCCCAGCAATGGGGGTCATTTTTCCTTGCATTTCCTTGCATTTCCAGTTAACCTCAGCCCGGCTTTCTCCCGAACATGAGTCGCTTCTACGACAGCATCGAGCCCAACGTGATCAACGAGGACATGCTGCAGAAAGCAGTGGAGGAGCAGGGTCCTCAGGATGACGCAGGCCAGCTGGCTAAGAAGGAAGGCATCAACTTCAAAGAGGTCAAAGCCCTACAACTTGATTTCAGAAGTAAGGATGGGAGCACAAAAGAGAGCATTTCATTTCTCAAAAAAGGCTTTTCCACTTTTCACTGCAAAGACTTGTTAGTCTGCAACTTGCCACGGGAACACCTAGTAGTTCCACTTCGGTATTTAAGGTTTGTGGAAAGGATTGGAAGAAGCTGTTGCAGGAAAGCGTTCGACTGGTCGGGCATAATTTTGAGTTATTTTGCTAACTAAGCTGCAGTTGGTATTGGAAGGCCTGGAGGACCTGGCTGGGCCCAGAGAAAGCCTATCCACATGATTGCTAAGAGTTGACCCTGACTGGATGGTCCATAATTAGTCTGTTGATAATTCCCCCTTCTCTTTCTACTTCTTGCCTTTCTACCCTATCCTTCTGTAATCTGTTGGTCTCTAGGTGTTGGGATGCTCTCCAAGGTTGTTTTGCAGGTGTCAGATCATAAGGTGATTTGTTTGGCAGATGTGTTCAGAGGTGGCATTCAGCCAGTTCTGACCAGTTCTGGAGAACCGGTAGCAGAAATATTGAGTAGTTCAGAGAACCGGCTAATCCCACCTCTGACTGGCCTCACCCCCCATCTTTTCTCCGCCTACCATTGAGTCCCAGCTGATTGGCTGGGACTCCTTTGGTTGTCCTGCACAGGAGAACGGAGCTGGAAAGCAGGTTAGTGGGGTGAGGAGGGAATGGGGATTTTGCAGGATCCTTCTCCTGCCACACCTACCAAACCCCATCTACCAAGCCACGTGCACAGAACTGGTAAAAAAAAAAAAACTGGTGGTAAAAAAAATTAATCCCACCATTGGATGTGTTGGGATACTCTCCACGCTTCGTTGTTTTGCAGGTGTCAGATGCTAAGTTATTCCCTGGGCTAAAATCTGCCCAGTTCTTTGTGAATGTTGTGCAGTGCTGACCCACTGTAAATAACGTGATTAAAATTGGGTCTTTAATTTAGACAATTAGATACTATGGAAGTGTGAGAGTTTGACATTCGATGCTGTGATTTGTCTCAGTTAATATCTCTACCTTGGTATTGCTAGGATATGGACTACATTTGTGGCCAACTTAAAGTGGTTCTTTTCTTTCTTATTGGTCTCAGATATCCTGAAGATCGACAATCTTTGGGAGTTGGTGAACCTCACAAAATTGCAGCTCGACAACAATATTATTGAAAAGATAGAAGCACTGGACTCTCTGGTTAATCTGGTTTGGTTAGGTAAGGTAATGAGAGCCACATCAGATAAATCTCTGGAAGTGCCACCCTGCATGTGTATGTGTGTGTGTGTATATATATTTGTTTTGTTTTTTTTAAGTTTTCACGGGTACTTATATGTACGCTGTTCAGCTTCCTTCGGGTATTATCCCACATCATTGTAGTTGTGCTTTTTAAAGTTGTAGCAACGTTTCGGCAGAATCTCATCTGCCATCATCAGGCTTCTGGATTGAGTTCCCATTGAGTTCTGTGTTGAGTACGAACTCAGTACAGAAGCCTGATGATGGCAGATGAGATTCTGCTGAAATGTTGCTACAACTTTAAAAGCACAACTGTGATGACGTGGGAAAATACCCGAAACAAAGCTGAATACCATACATGTAAGTACCCGGGAAAACATCTGATGTGAGAAAGAGCTAATGACAGGGATTTCATTTGCTTATTTATTGGATTTATACCCTGCCCCAATCAATAGAGCTTGTAAAACTTTTTAACAGCAATGCTCTGCAAATGGCCGTCTGGGTTTGCGGGTCTTGTCTGGGGGCAGAGGGTGGGGTTGATGGCTTCCTTTTGGGACTCATACTTTCCAAATTTGTTCCCACAGATTTGTCCTTCAATAACATCGAATTAATCGAAGGCCTAGACACGTTGGTTAAGTTGCAGGACCTTAGTCTGTACAACAACAGAATCTCCAGGGTTGAGAATCTGGATACACTACTAGAACTCCAAGTCTTTTCTATAGGAAATAATAATATCAACGATCTGGAAAATGTAAGTTTTTGATTACAAAGGATTTATAAATCTTTGGCACCTGTTTTCTTGGGCATTTAGACATTTTTGAACTCAGAATATATATTTTAGTTCATGTTGCTCCTCTTCTGATTTCTCTTCTATTGTAAGATGATATAAGGGGATAATGACACATCCGTGGCCATACAATGAATCATCGGCTAAGGAAACAACTATTGATGACTTAATAATTAGGATTTATTTAATGCTAAATAAATATGAAGGATGGAAAGCATTACGATCTTTACAACATGTCTGTGGGTTGAACCATTCAAAAAAATTAACAATGTAATATATTGTGGATCTCAATATTTTTTAAAAATGTTGAACTTGTATTGGAAATATTAAAATGAGAATAAAATTTGTTCAGGACCAAGCACTATACTAAAATTTCTAAACAGAAGCTTCCTGAATGAAAAATTTTTCCTGCTCTTTTTTTTGGTCATTTGTGACTATTGCAATATTTGTATAAATCATTTATAGGCTTCTTGATTACCTGAGCCTTTTTGTCCATCTACCATAGATGATTTATCTCAGGACGTTCAAAAACCTGCGCACACTCAACCTCACTGGGAACCCGGTGTGTGACAATGAAGTGTATTCCATGTTCATTGCAGCTTACCTGCCCAATCTCGTGTACCTGGATTTCAGACTGGTGGAGGAAAACATGGTAAGGATCTCAAGAGCCGCTCCTTGTTATAAACCGATAGCAAGACCCCCACCACCTCTCCGCCCCATTTGGGGAGATTTTGCTTGCATGACCTCGGAACCCAGTTCTAATCTCAGTTGTCATTCCCTTCTCGCCTTCCTGCCAGCGAGAGATGGCCTTGTTGAAGTACCAATATGCTATAGAGGAGATGAGGCACGGGGAAACGCTGGCCCTGGCCAAGCAGAAGGAGTGGGAAGCCAGGGAAAAGGAGGTGGAATACCATAAGGTAAGTGGCACTCTCACTGGCTCTGGGTCACCGGACCCTGAGGGGCAGCTGTTGGATGCCTTCCGCCTCCCCAAGTTTTAATGGCACCTTAAAAACCACCCAGTTAAAACGGAGTCAGAAACAGGCGTCCGTTTTGCTATTTGAAAGGAAAATCTGTTCACGTGCCATTTGCTTAGCTCTGGAGTGAAATTCCCTGTGCTGAAATATAAAACCTGAAGTCTCTGGAGGAATGCCACAGCTAGATTCACACACTGAGCTGGATCCTGGTTAAGCCTCAAATCCTAATTTACAAACCCTCATCCTGCTGTGCTAAAATCAAATTCTCCCGCACCATACTTTAGTGCGAAGGGTGAGTTTACTTCCAGGTGTAAACTTTCCATGCCATTTGCATGTGGTCATTTGCCCCTGGGGATTCTTAAAGCGGAGGTAACCTTGCAGCCTTCATCTAACTTTTGTGATTTCTCTTCCAAGTCTGCCTACGTGGAGTATCTGGATGGGTCTTATCTCTTTGACAGCATGTTTGCAGAAGACCCTGAAGCATCTAAGTTGATCTACCTTCCTGGCGTACCAGCACTATTAGAGACATATCCTTCCTGAGGGATGGATCTTGAAAATACTATTTGAAGCAGTTCGCTGGTGTTGTGAGGACTTGTGTCACATTTTAAACAAACAAAAAAACTGTGATGAGCCATAAGGGGAGGGAATTCCAAAATCTGTGTTCAAGTAGCATCATCTGGGGCAACAAAGCTGGTTCACTGCCCCCCTCATTCCATGCTCCAGACAGATCTCCCTCAGCTGGGACCTGAGGAAAGTGAATAGCCGATTCAGACTGACCCCTTCGAGGCAGGAGCGCCTGCTCCTGTTTCAACCAGGATTTCCCCAGGCGGGCCTTAGATGTGCCATGAAGCAGCCTTAGTTTTATTTATTTATTGCTTCCTTGACTCCAACCACACCTACAAGAGTAAATTTGTCGAGATTTGCCAAACCCTGTTTGAATATGGCCTGCAGCAGCACCAAAGGCGAGAGGATGAGATTGCCGTTTTCTACGAGTGCCTCAACGAAGCCCTGAAAGACAACCAAGACGAGGGCACCAGAATCATTCATGAGTTTGAGAAGAAGAACCAAGGGGTGGGTAGCTTCCTTGTCACATGAATGTTGGGAAATCTGGCACCTTGTCACCCCAGTGCCTTTCCATTCCCGTCGATTTTGTTTTTGATGACAATCATGACTATCATAAACCTTGCTTGCTTTGTGAACCAGAAGAGCGGGACGAACTATTTGAGCAAACCAAGGTTTATCCAGGAAGCCTCCTTTAAAGCCATCCCTGAAAGAAAGACACCCAAATGGTACAGGTGACAACCGCTGCTGAGGCCAGAATTTCCATCGCTAAGCAAAGTGGCCATTAAATTGTGCCTGATTTTACTTTCGCCACAGTTGTTACGTGAATAGCTGCAGTTAAGTGAACCACATTGTCCTTAAGCAACTCTGCTTGTCGGAAGCTGGTTAGGGAGATCACAGATGGTGATCACATCATCCTGGGATGTTGCCAAGTGCCTGAATTTTGATCATATGATTGTGGGGAGATTGCAACAGTCATAGGTGTGAGGACTAATCATGAGTCCCTTTTCCCGATACTGTTGGGACTTTGGTCGCTAAATGAATAGTTGTAAGTTGAGTATTTGCATTACCTGACAAGGGAGATCTTGTGCTAGACTTTTTTTACTTACAGATACTTATATTTAGGAATGTAGCCATATTGAGGAACCTGCATATTCCAGAGGTTCACTCATGCCATTTGAAACCTCCTGTGGAAATAGTTCCACTGTTCAAGCATTTGTGCCAGCATCTCTTTTCTTCCCATTAACAGAGTTATTGGGGCATGAGAAAAACATTTTCTGTCTTGTATTCCACCAGTAGATGATCGAAGATATTCAGAACCTCACGGACTCTCAGATGGCCGAGTTAAAACTGGTGGAGTACAATGATGAAATCACCAAGCTGTATGAAACGTTGATGTCTCTGGAGATGCAGCTAGTTGACCAGTTGGAGGTAAGGCAATGTGGGGTGGGGCCTCCCTTGAAGACTCTTGTTAGGATCTACTAAGCATGGCCTGGGAGATTGGGATCTACGGTTCTGAAAACCGGTCAATTTCTACCAGACCATTCGACATTGCTGAGCATTTCTTATATTCTTAAACACAACTGTAAAAAAGCTGCATCCCTAGACACGGCCTTATGCCGTACCAATCATCCCCCAATCTTTTCACATCCAGCCACGTCAGCAAACCAGAAGAAATGAAGTTTGTAAGCCTATTGGAATGTGAAAAGTCTTGGAATGGGTTTAGTTCAAAATCACTCCGTCTTGCTTCCCCCCCTTCCAGGAAGTTATAAAAGATTTTGAAAGGAACATTCTTGATCTCGTCTCAATTTTTATAGAGAACGAACAAGGACTATATCCTTTTGAGTGGATATAGTAATGTATTATATAGATATAGTATATATATAATTATATATATATATATATATATAAAAATTAGGCTGCTAAGGTGTCCTAATTTATGTAGAGAAAAGCTGTGAGCAAGCTGGTTCATGTATGTCCTGCATTGAGTTCACCAAACAAAGCTTTCCTCGGTTCTCTGAAGTGAGCAAGACTTTTCCTTAACCTTCTGCTGCACGATGGCACAATGCCGGGATCTTGAAAATCACCATCATGAGAAGCTCTTAGAAACAGCCATCAACACGCTGGAGAAGATAGTGAAGAGCGAGTACGATGAAGAGATGCCGGATGAAGTCCGCATGGTAAGCTTCTCCTACCCCTCCTATAACTACCCCTGGGACCAGAAGAGGGAGAACGTTCTCCTTCTGGATCAGACATTAGACACCACACATACACACACCCATCAGGGGCTCCTCAGAACCTTTTCTCAATGGCTTTGCTTCCAGCTCTTTGTGGACAAAGACACCATTGTCAATGCAGTCAATGCCTCCCATGACATTCACCTGCTGAAGATTGACAACCGAGAAGATGAAATCATCACCAAAGCTAACAATCGGGTTTACAACCTGATTGAAAAGGTAAGTGTAGATTGTTAGGTTTTCCTCAAAAGAAGAGTCATTCCTGAGAAAGGGAGAACTTCTGGTGTACTGAATGGCCCTTCGATGGAGCTGGCTATGAAGGGAAATGTGAGCAGAAATGTTCTCCTAACTAACCTTAAGAAACCAAGAGACCTCCTGAGTAAGAGTTGAAGCTTCTTCAGGCTTCCCATCTTCGTTTTTCAATCCCTGAAGGTTCACAAGGATGAAATCCACCGAAACCGAAACCGTGTGCTAGAACTCCATCATTATATTGATCATATCCGTAGCGAGCTGGATAACTTGGACATCCTAGAGCAGTAGCTGTTTTCAGTACTGAAGTGTACAAGCTCCATTTCTGGATTTAGATTCTGCAACTAGCTATGACCCTGCCTGGTGGTCCCCCTCTGGTTGAATCTAATCCACTGAACACAAAGAACCTATCCCCCTGCAGAGATTCCTTAATCCCTCCAAATGTTTAATGATCAAAATGAAGAAACAGACATATTTCTTTTAAAAAGAACAAAATGTATCAGTTTTTGTCTGTCTTCAAATCACACTTCCAAACAAAGTACTCAGTTGTATTCACTGTTTTTTTTATTTTCTAATAAAAGTTTATGGAGCTAATCTGGAATCGAGAGATGGTTCTTTAAAATAAAGGTGGTAGTGGATCCTACCATTTTGGTTTGCAATATGATCCCTTTTAAATTTAATAGGAGGGAGCAGGATATTTATGGTCACATATTTATGGCATATTGCTGGCATGTTGGAGCCTGTGTCTCATGTTGGGACTAGCTAGAGTGCCTTCAATCTTAATAGAGATGTTCAATTGCTGTGATACAACCACATCTCTAATCGCCTCCAACTACAGGTCCTCCAGAACAGAACATGTGGCCTTCCACCCATTCCAACACTCTGCTCCTGAAATCTGTCTACCTGCTAGGCAAAATGCAGAATCTGGGAAACAAGGAAATCCTGACAGAAGTGGCCAGCCCAGGTGAGATGGATAGGAAGCCACTCCCAAAACTTCCAGGGAGAATCAGCCTCCAAGGGCATGGGAGAGAAAAGTCATGTCTCCTCTGTGGCCCACACATGCCCACAGCACCTCTCCATCATTCATTCCATCTGAATCTTTCTTCAGGCTCATCCAGACGGACACTCTCCCTTCTCCTGCATCCCAGTTCCTTAGTGCTGAAGCAGCTTGTGCTTGATGGTGGAATTTTCTAAGCAAAGGTGGACAAACAGGGTGGCAGCAGCTGCGCGGGCTCGCAAGTCATACCTTTCATAGTCATGGGCCCATTCCACATTCCCCCAGCGCTGAATCTACAGCAAAAGAGAGAAATAAAAAAAATTGCAGGCCTTGCTTTCCACTGTAGGTCTCAGGGCTAACCATACGTCAACTGTTCCTCTTCCTGGAAAAATCAACCAACCATCTTAAATCTTCCCAGGGGCAAGTTCAAGGCACTTGGCAGATTTTTCCAGGAAGAGGAACTGTTTGCTTATATCCTAAGGGACATTCCTTTCACTAAAGCCCAGTTCAGTTTGGATGTTCCTGATCTCTATTTTGGTCCAATGATGGCTGTTTACAATATCCTCAGCCATGATGCAAAAAATAACCCCAGATTTACACGAGACAAAACCATAAACCACAGGTTAGAAAACAACAGGTTTCCATGACAGATGAGCCAAAACCAGACTGCAGTACTGCTGAGCATGGTGTTTCAATCCATATGAAGGAATGTATAAAACCTGTCATGTTGTAAAGTTTACCTGATATTCTTCCTCCAGCCGAGATAGAAGGACAGCTTGTTCAACTGTTAAATGTTTGTCAACCAGGCTCATTGAAAGAATCAGAGACTTCAGCTGTGTTATCATGTATTCTATGCCTGGTGAAGAAAATATTGTAAGATTTAATAACAAACTAGTTTAATGTGTTAATAAAAGGGGAACAATTGTCACTTTCTCTTATAAAGTACATTTTCCTATGCTTGAAGATGAGGATATTTGGCTAAAAAAAATCAATTTAAAAAGGGAAGGGTCCCTGAATCTCCCCATCACCTTCCCAATCAGCACTACCACCACAGAGAAATACATGAAGAATGTTTAATCCAATGCAGTTTGAAATCCACCAGATCTCAGCATGTTATGTGACATACCTTGAAGGGCCCAGCTGTTGTATGAAGCCAAGTGGCTAATAAAGGTGTCCTTTGTGCTTTGTGGGAGGGTAGGACCCATGATGCTTGTTGAAGAACCAATCACAACATTGTATCTGGAGATGGAATGGAGTTTTGATACATCAGGCTCTGGGCAAGGATGAAACAAAGTCAGAATCCAAGATCTTTGGCACTGACACACCGCTTATACTTACCTTTTCTCAGCCCATTCAATTACTGGATCCCATTCATTCTTCTGCAGTTCTACTAAGGCTGGTGGCTCCTCTACCCGGTAGCTAAGAATCCAAGGAAGTTTAAAAAACAACAATGCAGTCAGGCCTTAGAGTCACTTTTGCATCTTAATATCTCCAGCTTTTAATCTTCCCTTATTCCAAAGAAAAACATAATCCTGCCATGTGGAAATGACTACATTGCCCAAATTGTAGAAATGCTTCCTCCCCCTTTATTACCTAGTTTGAATTTTTAATTTTTTTATTGGGTTACTTTTCCTGCCGACATCCAAGATAGTTTACATGGAAACCTTCCTCTGTTGCCTCCCATAAACAACTTCCCTGTGAGATGACTGGCCCAATTATCCATTGTTCTTCTTGGGTGATCTAAATCTTGCACCACAAGGAAGTCTTTAAATTTCCAACCCTAAATAAACCATAGAAGCCAAAATGAATGCCTACCAGATAGTATCTGTCTCCAAGAACTTCAGAGCTGCCTGGATGAGCTGATCTTTGCTTCGCTGTGATGGATTGTCCAAAGCTGTGTTGCATAAATTGGTCTAAAAAACATAAAATGATCCGGACTTCAGACTCTAAGCTATTTGAATCTACATATCTGAACAGCAAAGCACCAAATTTCTTGTGCAAATGTTCTCTCTATCACAACCCATACAAATTTATATCCTACACATGATTTCAATACAAATCCAGAATTTGCATTAAATTTGGCTTATCGACTTTTCATAATTTACATATTTGGCTTTACCAAACTATAAACAGCTTTCTGTTTACACAAGGATTGGGCTTTTTTTGGGAGGGGGGATCTAATATGCCAATTTTTTTTGTTTTTACTGTTTTTTAACATAGTAAGTGCAGAAAGCAGTTCATTATTATCTAACTCATTTACCATTCCAACTTTTGTAAAAACGGCTCACATACTCCTAATACAGTTTCAGCAATCTTGGCTCTATTTATTCAGAGACCCAACTATGGTTCCAAGATTCCACTTGCTCATTCCTTTCACCCACCAGGTGCATAGTATAGAACTTGACAGTGTCCTGCTGGGAATCCCACTCAGTTGCCACAGCCAAAGCCAGAGGCTCACTGGGCACCGTGAAGAGCTTAGCTTGCGGGGTTCTCAGCTTCCGGCTGTCCAAGTTGATTTCAAAACCATCTGAAGAGTAAGAAGAGACCATGGCACTAAATATTGCTCATCTATACCTTGTTTTTATTTTGCTGTACTTCAGCTTTGAGGTGAATGTTTGAATATTCATTTGTCCTATTCCTGCCCCTTCTTACATTAATACATGTAACACTGCCTTTAAAAACATAAGAAAACCTTCCTAGATTGAGTGAAAAGAGCATCCTGAGGGCCAACCCTATTCCCGAGAAGTCCACATTAGATATAAAGCCCACATTGATAGTGAGATATTGACAAAAAGTTTTCATAATTATGAGTCTCTGGAGAACAGCCAAAGGTTTGGTGCTTTTCTTTGTTTGCAATAGTGCAATATTCTGCACTGAACTTGGATTTCCAACTTACCACAAAGATGCTAGAGATTTTAGAAGGTATAGAACAAGATAGAGATTCAGTTCTCATTTGTCCATAAAACTCCTTTTTTCCTCCAGTGCATCTTGCAATAGAATAAATGGGTCCAAATAAACAAATATAATGTAAAACTGTGCTTACTTTCTCCTTGGGAGATGCTAACATTTTGGTAAAATCTTTTCCTTTCTGCAAGAAAAAAATAGACAAATAGATAATCTACATAACTAGTAGACACCGTCCAAATAAACTGAAGCATAATTAGGCACAATTCTAATAGACATATCTATGTCAAACTGCATAAGTTTATTTTTTTAAGACAAAATGTCCATGATTGTATACAGATGTGAAAGACTGCATTAAATGGTACAATTTGTACCATAAAAAGTTAGATGACCCAAATAAAGGACAAAAGTGAGACCGTTTTTTTTTTTTTTAAATGAGTAAATCTAAAAAATGAGTAAATCTAAAAAATGAGTAAATTTAAAAACTGGAACAAAGGGGAAATAGGGTCACAGCGGCCACAGGGCGTATAATCTCCGCCTCACCTGCCTGGGCCGCATAAGGCCGCCTGAGGGCCGTGGGGGAAGCCTTCGGACGGGTCGAGGGGCGGAACCGCGTGAGGGTCCCCTTGCCGAGCAACCGCCGGAGGCTCCCTCGCCACATGCCGGGGACCAGCCCTTCGGAGGCGCCCCGCCACCGCCCAGAGATCCTCACGGGAAGAAGCCGACTCCTCTCAGGCGGCTCTCCTCCTGCCCTCGGGGAACCGTTCCGCCCCTCAGGGCGCCGCCATGTTACCGGTGGCGGGGCGGCCGGCCAATCGGCGTCACAAACGCAGTTTGTCCTCTCCGCCGCGCCGTGTCCTCAGCGGAAGCGGCGTCCCCCCCCCCTCGTCGCCGCGCACGTGACCGGAGCGCGGCCAATCGGAGCGCGGCGTGGCCCGGCGGGCGGCCAATCGGCGGCGGCGAGGGGAGCGGGCCGGAGCCGAGGCGGAGCGGGCTGCAGGCGGGCAGGGAGGCCGGCCTGGTGACGGAGGACGAGCCAGGCCCGCCCGCCCGCCCCGCGCTGGCGCCGGGAGACCCGGCCGAGATGCCGGTGCGGAGCTCCTGCCGCTGCCCCGCGGAGCCGGCCCCGGGAGCCGCCGCCGCCGCCCGCCTGGAGCCGCCGCCGCCCATCAACACGGCGCAGCCCGGCGTCAGCACCAGCCGCCTCTACAGCGGCGCCAAGTTCCGCGGGCAGCAGCGCTCCAAAGGCAACGCCTACGAGGTGGAGGTGGTGGTGCAGGTGAGCCGCCGCCGCCCGGCCCGTCGGGGAGCCCGGGACCCCTCCTCCCCGGCAGCCCCCGTCTCCCCCGCGCCCCTGGCCCTTCCCCTAGAAGGGGCCGAGGAGGAGAAGGAGGCGCTCCGTAGTCGTTCTGGGAGGGGAAGGGGGCGAAAAAGGGGGTGCTTTCCCCGGGGTCTCCCATGGCACGAGGACTGAGGAGGGGTCCTTGCGGGGAGGGGGGAGGCGGGCTTCGTGGACCCCGAATTTGGTGGGGGGCGGGAGAAGGTTCCCCCCAAAGCCCCAAAGAGACACTGCCTCACCCAGTCCTCCCCCCCCCACCCCAAACACGCACCTTGCGCCTGGCATCTTCTCCCTCACCCTCCCCAATTTTTGCCAGGATTTGCAAGAACACCTGGGCTGCAAAAATCCCCGGATTTTGGGGGGCTGCATGGCCGGAGCCAAGCATGCCTGACTGCCAGGAAGCCCCTGGGATTTGGCTCCCCAAGGACACCCCCGCCAGCACCCAGACGTGCCCAGCAAGTCCTCCTGTCAAACTGGCAGGGGCAGAAGGGGGAGAGGAGGGGGGGTTCCTGGTAGCTCAGATGGGGAGGCTCCAGACCCCCTTCCTGGAAACCTGCTGCCTGGTGGGGCTTGGAGGCGCCTCTTCTCAGTGCCCCCCCCCCCACCCTTTTAGCTTTCTGGAGAGGAGCCATGAAGATATTTCTTCCAGCGTTGGGCTAGGATGGAGGCTGAGCTGGGAGGATGATCAGTCTGGCACCAGGAGGGGAGATAAAATGGTGCTTAAAAAAAAAAAAAAAATCCCAGTGGATGGTTGTGAGCTCCTTGGGACGGTTGCGTGAAGCCCCATGTAAGCCCCATCAGTGGAGTAAAATAAACAAATAAGCACTGCAAGGCATCCTGCCGAGAAAGAAAGACCAGAGCCATGGATGGCTTGTGCTTCCAGGGAGTTTTCGCCCTGGCTTAGCGGTGAACTGAGCTCTTGGGGCTCAGTAGCTGAGCACGCCTTTTGGGGCATAAAGGCATTTGTTTGGCTGCTCATGGAGCTGTAGATGTTTCAGCTTGAGATCTTTCTGCTGCTGTCAGGGTTGGTGTTTGGGAAGTTGTTGTAGCCTTTAATGCACCTTTATGTCAGCAAAATAGGTTTGCTGGTAATTTCAGAGGTCTCTTTGGATGTGATATCTTCAGCTGATGATAACCTGGAAACCTGTTTCTACAAGATTATGTCCCGGTTGTCAGACCCCAAAGGAGCCAACTATGGTCTTCTGGCTGACCAATCTTGGGAATAAAATGTCAGCCCAGCAGAGTCTGTCTTTTTATGCCCAGGCCACCCAGAGGCTGTGACTCCAAAGACTCAGATGTTCTTGGACAATTTCCATCCAACCTTCAGGCAATTTTTAGACCCAGACCTGCATTGTTTCCACTGTATTCTGACTTGCCCCCACAAAGCACAGACAAAATGGTGCCTTCGCCGTAAAGGTCAGGAGCCCCGAATAGCATCCGCTGGTCATTGTTCTGCTTTTGCTTCCTGGGCTATATTTGATGACAATTCTTTCCAGGTGACCCTATGAAAGTGGACCTTTGAAATGAAAGAGAAGGTTGGGCTGCTTTTTCTTTTCCAAACTCTTCTCGCAAGTTCTTTCTAAGCAGATGAAGCAGACGGGTGAATCTGGGGGTTTTGTTTTCAAGGCCAGCTTGATACATGGAAAGGTTGAGGCCTGGGAGTTGTGTGACTGCTTGAGCCAAGGAGGTTAGAAATGGCAAAGAGGAACCTGATGGGGCTTTTGTCTTTGAAAGAAGGGGCTGGAGAATGAGGAAGCTCCAGGGAAGGAGAGTTGCAGGCTAGATGGAAGAACAAGGAATGCATACATGGGCCCTGCTTCCTGTCTCAATGAGTGGTGCCGATGGTCTAAATGTGGTGCAGGAATTGGGAGAACAAGGCTGTTCTCAATGCTGCTGTAGCTTCTTGAAATAGCCACAGCACTTAGACTTCTATACCGCTTCACAGTGCTTTCCAGTCCCCTCTAAGCGGTTTACAGAGTCAGCCTCTTGCCCCCCCAACAATCTGGGTCCTCATTTTACCCACCTCAGAAGGATGGAAGGCTGAGTCAACTTTGAGCAAGTGAGAATCAAACTCCTGGTGGTCAGCATAATTAGCATAATTTAACACTGACTTTTCAGAAGGACTTTCCACTAATGTAGTAGAAGGGGGGAGAGGGTGTGTTAACCTGGGGTTCCATTTTAATTGAAGCTTAGGGCGCCGTGTTTGTTTTCACAATTGCAGAGGAAGATTCTCTGTGTTGTTTGATCTGTTTGTTCCAGCCTGAAGCCCTGATCTTTGAGGATATGTTTTCCTTTTGTCTTCCAGCATGTTGACATGGATAACTCTTATCTCTGTGGATACTTAAAGATTAAAGGTCTTACTGAGGTATGTGTCTGGAACAGACCCTGTCTTTCTGGAAGCATTCTTCAATGTCCAATGGCAACTGCTTTAGGAGAGTAGGGGAAAAAGTAATCCTGGATTTCTTCTGTGTGTTCATCATGTGCCTGTTTCACTCTTAGGAGTATCCAACACTTACTACTTTCTTTGAAGGAGAAATAATCAGTAAAAAGCATCCGTTTTTAACCCGGAAATGGGATGCAGATGAAGACGTGGATCGTAAACATTGGGTGAGTCCCTTGCCCTTGATTTTGCCCAGCCTGGGATCCCCTGCCCCAGTGGGTGGGACTGAGAGAGGCAAGAGCTTGTCTACACTGGAGGTAGTATGGGGAAAGGATTCATTGAGAATTCTCCCTGACTTGCTAGCTTTCCATGCAAGATCATGTTTGGGGGAAGAAGGAGCATTTCTTGGGTGTTTGCAGCAGCACAGTGTCCCATCTTAGTGGGAACCTGGGATAATGTTTGTTTTGGAGTGTGGGCATGCTCTTAAATGGGGCCAGGAATGTCAAGGGCATCAGTGATGTGTGTCTCCCCCTTTTCTCCTAGGGGAAGTTCCCAGCCTTTTACCAGTTCGCAAAAATATTTAACTCTGATGATTTTGATTATGAGGATCTGAAGAATGATGATTTTGTCTTCATGAGGTGGAAAGTAAGTTGTTTGAGCACAGTTCCAAAGGGTGCCTTAGGAGTGGTAAGGGGCTAAACTTGGATTTAAAGATTCTGCACTTTCCCTTTCCCTTAATCTTAAGAAAAGTAAAATTACGTTTATTTGCTCCTTGTAGCCATCTGTAGAGCAGTGTTTCTCAACCTTAGCAGCTTTAAGACTTCAACTCCCAAAACTGAAGAGTTCCTCATAATGCCTCAGTTGGGGAATTATGGGACTTGAAGTCCACGGATCTTAAAATTGCCAAGGTTGAGAAACACTGCTCCAAACTGTGATTTGGTTCAGTGTGTACATTTCATACATAACAATATATGAAAGAATTTTAATTCCCTTAAAAGATCATCTTTTAGATTAAAAAAAACCCATGCTTTCACTTTCTCTTTCTTTATTTGTTTAATTTCTGTGCAGGAGCAGTTCCTAGTCCCTGATCACACCATTAAAGACATCAGCGGGGCATCCTTTGCTGGATTTTATTACATATGCTTTCAGAAGTCCGCAGCATGTATAGAGGGCTATTACTATCACAGGAGTTCAGAATGGTAAGATAGGGGATGATGGGAAATTGAACTCTTCCTCGCCCAAGACACCATCCCTCATGTTTCACTGTGGTTGGGTGGCTAATGTATTAAGACACAAAGGAATTTATGTTGTCTCCCTGGTGGGTCCAGATCACATCAGGTCCGAGGTCAATAGTCTATTGCCGAGGACCATCTGGGCCCATTTACTTGATAGCCATAGCATTTAGACTCATATACCACTTTACAGTGCTTTACAGCACCTCTCTAAGCCGTTTTACAGAATCAGTCTCTTGCCCCCAACAATCTGGGTCCTCATTTTACCCACCTCGGAAGGATGGAAGGCTGAGTCAACCCTGAGCCAGTCAGGATTGAACTGCTGGCAGTCGGCAGAATCAGCCTGCAATCCTTCATTCTAACCCTTGTGCCACCCCGGCTCTCTGATGCTGTGAGGCTGCAGCCTTGGAAACCTGCTGCAGAATCAGCCCACGTTTGTTCTGCTCAACCTGTTTTCCTTGCTCCCCCAGGTATCAATCTCTGAATCTGACTCACGTCCCTGAGTACAGCGCGCCCATTTACGAATTCCGGTGACAGGGATGCCAAGCTTCACTAAGAGATGGCCAGTGAGGCCGGGGGGTGGGGAGAGAAGGAGGCGAGCGCCAGGGCGCATCTTCTATTCAGACAACGGGGATGTCTCGGTCAGGACAGAAGACACCAGGCTCCCCTCTTACAGGCATCTGGACCGATCTGAAAGCACAAAGGGGAATCCATGGGACCGCCTGATCCTCCTTCCAGCTGTGTGGCCAACATGATCCTGTAGTCTGGTCTCGGAGCTACCATTCAATGCCCTTTTCTTGCAGAGTTCGCCTCTCGGGATCACTGACAATCCTTTCCCTCTGCTCCTTTTGGGGGGAGGAAACGCCTGCGTCTCCCCAGATCTCCTTGGAATAGAAGAGAACATAAGTTGCTTCCTGCTTATGTTACTTCCTCCTTGGCTCCGTGTAGGGGTTCCTCCAGAACAGGTGCGGGGGGGGGGGTCCTGTCTGGTCTAAGCGCTACTTGAGGTTGGTGTGTCTGGCCCACAACTGCAGTGTTTGACAAGGAAGCAGTTGGCCGAAGAAAGGAAGGCCTGGCTGGGGGTGGGATGAATAATCTGCTCCTGTTGGTTTACAAGGCTCAACTTTCTCAGGAATGTTAGTCAGTCCCAGCAGCGCGAGCTTAAAGCAACCTGCAGTGGCGGGAAAGCTAATTATGCTGATGCAGAATTTGCAACATTCAATGGAAAAAATTTTTAGGACTTTTTGAAAGAGGGGTGTTTTTATGGCCCACTTCCTCACCGCTGGCCTCAAAGACTTGCGTGGTAACATGCACGAATTATTCTTCATGATATTTTACAATGGCTGCTTTTTTATTTTTTTCTCTCCTCCCGGTGAAAATGAGTGCAAGCTCACCAGCTCGCATCCTGGTGGATGGTGGTGAGCTCCTTTTCTCTCTCTCTCTCTCTGTAATTATCTCGCAGTGTTGCCACCTGCTCATCACGAAGGAAGCGCTTGGCGGTATGCAAATTACGCTTCTGACGTGCGCACCAGGTTTACGCTGCAGAAAACGCCGGATGTTTGCTAGGACTTTTATCAGACCAAAAAAAATAAAGCATCCTCATCCTCCCCAAATAAACTGGTCTCCCAAGACTTTGAAATGTTCAGTGACTTAAGGCTTCTGTGCCAAACTTTATGCATGTGTGGTTGTGTAAGAGTGGCTGTCCTGTTTCATACGGCCTCAAGAGGCTTCTGCATCTCCACATCGTTGTTGGGGGTGGGTGGGAACCGCTCTGCCACTCGAGTTTTCAGAGCAGGAACATGATGCAGCTCGTGAGCCGGGCATGCTGTTCTTCCTTGCTTGCTTGCTTGCTTGCTTGCTTGCTTCAAAATGCTTAGAATGCGTTCCACTGCTGTCCTCCTGTCTGCTTCCGCAGGTGCCTTGGACTTTGCAATGGACTTTGCAATGGAGAGGGACGGAATGTCCCCAGTGGCCAAAAATTATAGGTTGTGGTTGTTCTCTCTGGGGCTCGGCATTCCTTTGTGGCAGGATCAGAAGCGTTCATCATGGCTTGATTTTCAAACGGGCAGGTAACTGGGGCGGAGGAAGAATTTCTGTCTGTCTCCAGCACAGTGTGTACCACGGTCTTGGAGAGGGAATAAATACTACAGGCTGTGCTCTTAAAGTATGGAATGGTATTCGCTTCCTTGAATGATGGGGAGGGGGGGATCAAAAAGTGTCACTTGCAAAAGGTCGCTGAAAAAAAGGACTTGAAAGTAGGTTGGTGCAGCGTTCTTCTCTGTAGCTCTTTGTTCTTCCCGACAGCAAGCAAAGCTGGAATAAACGATGTAAAAGAAGATAAATCTTTGTGCAGGCTGGCTCATTTGACACATGGATTGTAGAATCCTGCTGTTTTGTTTTGTTTTAATTTCAGAATTTGGCTCGTTAAGACAGACTATTTAAAAGAATGACCACTGGCCCACACTATCCTATATCTTTTAGCACATGGTAGCTGTGCATGTCAAGGTGGGCTCTTTCCTTTGCCACAGTGTAAATCAAGAGATGTCCAAGCTTGGCAAAGTTCAGACCTGTGAACACTCAGAATTCCTCAGCTAGCCATGCTGGGAAATTTTGGGAACTGAAGTTGGGAATTAAAAGTTTGCCAAGGTTGGACACACCCCTGGTATAAACCAAGTTGCTAATTAACAAGTGCTGGGGTTTGCATTTGTTGGACCTAATTGTTTTAACTGTACAGGAATGTATGGATCTCAGTAAGAGCATGCTTGCTTCAAACCAAGTATTTCCATCAGCCATGCAGGAAACCCATTTAGTCTGCATGCAATATATTCATGCCCTGCCATAGAAGGTCAGGAGCATCCTTCAGAATTCCCACAGCTCTCTCCTCCCTTACAAACCACAACTCCCTCCTACTTCTCCCACTCTGTTTCTCGGCAAATAGGCCTCTTGTGGAGAAGTAGTTGTGCCTGTAATTGGATTGGGATCAACCTGCTTATAACCTTTGGCACTGGAGGAAAATGGTTGAACAGTCACAGCTTGCCAGAAGATGATGCTTCCTTCAGGTTAAAGGATTTTCCAGAGCCTCTCCAGCCAGTGATGCTTAACAGCAAAACTTAAAAAGAATTAAACTTATATGGTAGAAGTGACCTTAGAAGCACTGGCCAGGGAAAAATTTAGAATCTACAGAAAGTGATAAGTTGTCTCTCCATTTCAGCACCTTCCCTGTAGCATACAAGGAGAGGCTAGTCCTGTTCACACTGTCCCAAATTGAGAAAGATTGCAAGGCAAATTCTTGGTTGCAGTTCCTTCTTGGGCATCTTTTCTTTTCTCTTGGGGGGGGGGGGGGTAAATGACCATAAATCATTGGGATGATACTGTCCTGGTTGTTGAAATGTTTAGTTTCACATGCCACAGAGAGCTTTGAGATGATATCCTTCAGGCATAGACTTCCATGATTTATATGAAAATGGTTTTTCAGCTAAGAGGGAGTGAAGTCCAACTTGTGCCAGGCATTGGTAGAAGGGAATATGGCAGGCCTTCACCTGGGCTTAAAGTTAATTTAACTCAAAGATTGTATAATCACCTCCAACCTCAGGTGGTGGTTTCTTTTGGAACCTAATCTCTCAAATGTTGGAAAATGTACTTCTTCCTCTAGCCACTGAAAATTCCAGGGGCCTTTGCGCTAACGCCCAAGCTATTTCCCAAGGCTTGTAATTAAACAGATGGAACATTTTGTAGCAGGAATTTATATTAGATTTCTACCCTCCATTCGGGATATTTGAATAACTTGGAATAAACAAGGCAATATCAGGTTGGAGGAAGCAGGATTTCCATTCTGTTTAAGGCATCAATGTGACATTCATTTTTGGCCTAGAACTCTGGTTTGATGCACTAACAGATGCTTGCGCTTGAGATGAAGTAGATAGGAATTAAGTTGGGTCAAGTTAGTATTTCAACTTTTCTTTTGAAAATAGCTTTCCCCCCCCCTTTTAAGGCTTGTCTTTCATTCTCTGTCTCTATTAAGCAAGAGCCATTGCCTCTGGGTTTATTGAAAAAACAGGATGAAGCTTATCAAAGGGGTGGGGTCATCCAAAATGTATGGAAAGGATGTTATAAGCTTAATCACAGTATTAAAGAGTATTTATAGGTGAATTGCAAAAAAGAGACTGGGGGTTTTTTCTTCCAGAGTTATCAGTGTCCCAAATAAAAGAATGTGGATTTAAAAAACATTCATGTGTGCTCTTTTCCTTATTTTATTTCCTCTATCAGGTTGCCCAGCTCATAATTAGTATCATAATTCTCAAGCAAGTTGATATTTTCCAAAAGGCTCAGAACCATGTGGACAATTCTAATTGTTTTCCCTGGGCAGAGAAGGGTACAGAATATCAGTATTCACATGTTTGGCAAACTTTTTGGGGGGAGAAAAGCAAGTCCTGGATGTCTGAGCATATAAATAAAATTGGGCCAGCATCCTTGATGTACCTTTTGTGCTTGTCAAAATTTCACATTCCTGCTTCATTACTTCAGAGAAGTAGAAATGTTAATCAAAGGCTAATTTCTGAAAATTAAAACACCCTCACACCCCCACTTCATCACTTTCTTGCAAGATGGTATGATGGCTACTTTGCATAGTGGATATCTGGATGATTGAAATAAGATCAGCAGTTTAAAAACATCTTTTGTGTTTGGCCCGGTCACTGTGATGCTATAGAGCTCTGTTTTACCCTCTGCCCTTTGCCAAGAAATCCACCTAACTCTCCTTTGGGCTGGGAGAGCCATGTACAATGGGATTTGTAATATTTGCAATATGGGCTTTGTAGCACTGGCCAACCTTTAGCCAATAGCTGGGAGCAACTCTTTAGCTAAAGATCCCATCAGCTAAAGAAGCTTTTCTTTGGGGTTGTAGATGCCCAGAAAAAAGATATTCAGAAGCCAGTACGTCAAAAATGAAGAGGACAGAACTGACCCTTACACCCTGGGAATGCCATCATTTGAGATTTTCAAGAAGAGATTGGACTGCCATTTGTCAGAAATAATGGTGGATCTCCCGCTTAGGTGGGGGGGGGGGGTTTGGACTAGATGACCTGTAAGGTCCCTTCCAACTCTG
The DNA here is from genome assembly GCA_015471245.1 of Laticauda colubrina. Classification (NCBI taxonomy): domain Eukaryota; kingdom Metazoa; phylum Chordata; class Lepidosauria; order Squamata; family Elapidae; genus Laticauda; species Laticauda colubrina. Next base: position 12,305,721 of record BLBF01000067.1, read on the forward strand.
ATTATCTGTTATCTGAATGGGGATAGGATGGAAAAAAAATTATATTACTGAATTGTGTACATGGCTCAATTTAGGTGATTCTGAGCTGTGTATGGATGTAATAAATGATGTTTTAATATATGGGCTGAATAATATTTTTAATATATGTATTAAATAATACATTAAATTCGTGCCTGCTGACAGTTTACTATATTAGGGATGTCCGACCTTGGCAACTTTTAAGATCAGTGCTCTTCAACTCCCAGAATTCTCCAGCCAGCCATGCTGTTGGATGGGGAATTCTGGGAATTGAAGTTCACCAGTGTAAAAGTTGCCAAGGCTGGACACAACCCAAGCAAACCCAAAAACAATTGTGTAAAATTAGGACAACTGTCTTTGCGGCCTCCCCGCTATTCCAGCTTTCCCCGACAGGGACGGAACGAAACATCGCCGGTCCCGGTTGCCGGGCGAAAGGCTTGGCGTGCCGGACCTGCCCGGAAACTAGTTCCGGGGCAGCCCGTCCCTAATCCCTGTCCGCCAGACTCGCCACGATGGGGATCCTGGAGAAGATCGCGGAGATCGAGAAGGAGATCGCCCGGACCCAGAAGAACAAAGGTGAGGCGCGACGGGGGGAGCCCGTCGGGCAGGAGCCCCGCCGGGCAAGAGCTCCGGAGCCTCGGGCGGGCCGCGACGGGGCGCTTCACCTGTTGGAGGGCTGCCTGAGCGGGGCTTCTGCGGGCTGGAAGGAGGGGGCGGGTTGCCCGAACCTCCAGCCTCTATAAAGATGCCCCTTGGCGGGGAAAAAGGCCGCCGGTTATTTATTTGCCTGTGTCTGTTACTTGAACTCGAGGGGGCTCATTTAATACAAAATAACATTAAACTTTTTTTTCAAAATCTGACTCGTTCGTGTGTGTGTATACACACACACACACGTGTGTGTGCCTAGGTATGTGTGTTTATGTGTATATACATGTGTATACATACACACACGCATATATATACACGCATACAAACATACATGTGTCTGCCTGTCTGTGACATACATGTGTACATGTATCGCATGTGCCTGTTTACGCTTTTATATATTTCCTCAATACAATAAACGGCAGCATAAATGAACTGTTTTCTTTTTTGTTTGTTTTATCATTCTGTTATTTTACTTGCGCGTTGTTTAAGCTTCCATTTTATTTCTTCGTTTCTTGCATGGTTGTGAGCCGCCTCGAGTATGATGCTGAGATAGGCGGCAAATTGATTGAACAATAACAACAACAACTGGCTGCATCCTGCAGACCAGATCATAACAAAGCCATTGAAGCCACCAGGATTCCCTTCGGGACAATTGCCCCATCCTCCTCCTCCTCCTCCTCCTCCTCCGCCTCTTCCTGTCAGCCTCCAGAAGCAATGGACAGCCGCCATCCCTGTCCTGACGATCCACAAGTGTGAAAGCAAACGGCTGCACAGCTCCCGTGTTGCATGTGCAGAAACATACAAGAAGCGGGTGGCGTGTGCAGAAAACAGGAAGAGGGGCAGAAAAAGGGCCACCTGGGATTATATTTATAGAGCATAGCAAGAAAAACAAAGAAAAACGTGTTGTTACTACTGCATTATGATTAATATTGCTTTAGATTTATTGTAGCTGCTGCCCAAGGAACTCCTGGTGACTCAGATGAAACAGATTGTCCTGAGTTTCCCCCCCCCCCCCCCCCCCCCCCCCCCCTCCCTCCCTCCTCCCCCGCTCGCTCCCTCTCCCCTTTTTCCCCCCCCCCCCCCCAGCTACCGAGTACCATCTTGGTCTGCTGAAGGCCAAGCTCGCCAAGTACAGAGCTCAGCTTCTAGAGCCTTCCAAATCGGCTGCAGGCAAAGGGGAAGGCTTCGATGTGATGAAGTCGGGAGACGCCCGGGTGGCACTGATCGGTTTCCCTTCTGTGGGTAAGGTCAGTGCCAAGCAGAGAACAAGAACTCCTTGGGCATGGCTTTGAAAATAAGGTCTGCTGCTTTCTAAATCTCTGCCTTCTCTTTCAGTCCACGTTTCTGAGTTTAATGACTTCCACAGCTAGTGAAGCAGCTTCTTATGAATTCACCACACTGACCTGTATTCCTGGAGTCATAGAGGTAAATGCACTTTTAATAGGTTCCCTCTCGCTGGGGTAGCAATTCACTCAGAGCCGATACTGCTGCGTCTATGAATGGGAAGCTCACAGACTAGTTCAACTTATTGTTAAATTGGTACTCAGATTCATACAAGATGATTACTTGATCATCAGTGTGGTGGGTTGCTTTCCCAGCCCTCCCTGCCTCTTCTGATTTTTCTTCATTTATGTGCAGTACAAAGGAGCCAATATTCAGCTTCTGGATCTTCCTGGGATCATTGAAGGAGCTGCTCAAGGTTGGAAATTCCTTTTGTTTTTTAACTGCTAAATGCCTCATGGTTTTGTTGTGGGGAAAATAAGAGGAGGAAGGTGTTCTGGATATGTTCACCGCCTTGAGATGTTTGCCAAAATAATAAAGGCGGGATTCGAATAAATGAAATAAAAAATAAGTAAGTCCCGTTGTTGAGAAGTGTCAGATGGGGGAGGGGGAGAGCTGTCCTTGAGCTGTTGTAGGAGAAAGCAATGTTTACATCAACTTTCAGAGAAGGTTCTGTTGGGATTGACCAGGTCAAAAAATGGACATGATATCTCTCTTTTATGCCCTGGTTCTTTGTCAGCTTCTCTATAAGAGTAAAAAATGTTGTGTTGTTAGGGAAGGGCCGAGGACGCCAAGTGATTGCAGTGGCCCGGACCTCGGATGTTGTCATCATGATGCTGGACGCCACCAAGGGCGAAGTCCAGAGGTCAGCAGGTGGGAGGGGCAGAATGGTGTGGGAAGAGGCTCAATCCTTGGGGATTCCTCCTGTGCCAACCCCCTGAGAAGGCAGCATTCGTGTCTTCTCTGTACCTGTGCAAAATGTAAGGGTTACTGCTTGTAATCAGGGTGCAGGGCATACTCTGCAAACATACATTTGGGCAAAAGTTTGTGTGTTATGATTCCTCCTGCAGAGCTCTCTTGGAAAAGGAATTAGAAACGGTGGGCATCAGGCTGAACAAAAATAAACCCAACATCTACTTCAAGGTGAGACGCAGAAAGCCTGAAAATCCTGGTTTGTACTGTGGGAGGGAGCTAGCTTTGCCTGCTGGCATCTCCAGTTCAAGGGGGAAAGGGGAAGTTTGGGCTGTCCAGATGGCCAGATCCCAACCTCCATCAGCCCCACAAATATTCCGTATCATCGTTCCAGACAATCGCAGAGAGTCAGGTTGGAAAAACCTGGAACCGGATGTCACTCCAGGCTTTTATTTGCCTTCCCACAAGCTTAGATCCTTTGGTGGGTTAGGCCCCTCTTTTGTCCTGAATTCAGGACAATCATGAGAAATCATGAGACCATATATCCGTTTACCTGTGGTAGGTTTGACATTGAGAGACATTCTGGCATCGTCCTAACAGCACCTCTGTCCTCCTTCCAGCCCAAGAAGGGAGGCGGCATCTCCTTCAACTCCACTGTGACCTTGACTCAGTGCTCGGAGAAGCTGGTGCAGCTCATCCTGCATGAATACAGTATCCTTTCTCCGGGGCCTCCTGGGGGCATGACCCTTTCTTCTTCCCAAGGACCCAGGATTTTAAGGGATGGGGAGATGGGTTGACACAGAGGTATGCAAAAGCTTGCCTGGAATTCGAATCCCAGCTGGGCTCTGTTCCTGTGGCCGTGAGCAGTGTGAGTCCCACGAAATACAATGCGCCCTTACCTCTCCCATCCTAAGAAATCTTCAACGCCGAGGTGCTATTCAGGGAAGACTGTAGCGCAGATGAATTCATCGATGTGATTGTTGGCAACCGAGTGTACATGCCCTGCCTCTATGTGAGTACCTTGGAGAAACTTCCTTCTGAAAGGAACTGGGGCGGAGTAATTGGTGCATGGTTCTAATTAAGTGGAGACATTCTTTGTCCCTCCCGTTCCAGTATGGCAGGTGTCCAGATAGCTACGTTTGGGGGCTTAAAATATATTGTTCTGATCTGAAGCAATCAAGCTGCCAGCACTCCCTTCAATGAAAAATCTGTCGGCTGATTATTTTTCCTCCCAAATAAAATCAGTTGTCCCAGTACATTTCTCTGCCTGTGGTGCAAGGGCTTATAGTTAAGTTACCCACTGGCAAGATGGGCAGCCAATAACTCTAATAAATAAACAGCACTTTAGAAACTGCATGTGAGAGATGGGAGTGGAATCAACATCAGGGTGTGATGTGTATCTTCTTCCACCCACCCCCTTCTTGGTGTCTTAATTTAGGTTTATAATAAAATTGACCAGATCTCCATGGAAGAAGTGGACCGCTTGGCCCGGAGGCCTCACAGCGTGGTGATTAGGTAAGGGAAACTCCCACCACCACCCCAAGCCCTGCAGAAAACATGAGTTACCACTATGTCCATTGACATTTGTGTCTTCCTAGCTGTGGCATGAAGCTAAATTTGGACTACCTCCTGGAAACATTGTGGGAATACTTGGCCCTCACCTGCATCTACACAAAGAAAAGAGGCCGTGAGTAAAATCCCAGGGACGGGAGAGGAAGCTCAGTCGTGCCTGAGGATGAGGGGGAGGTTGGGAAGGCCAGTATTAGTAGTGACTTAGAAGCCAAGCATCTCCTTTTCCTCTCCTTTGCTCACGGAAAAATGCTTGTTCTTTGCAGAGAGACCTGATTTTTCAGATGCGATCATCCTGCGAAAAGGGGCCTCCGTCCAGCATGTGGTAAGTCCGTAAAGCTCCCGGGATCCTGTGCTTGGATGGTGAGGAACCTCATTCCACCTTAAGCTCACTTCCCCTTGTTCTGTGAAGTTTCTCCCGATCCAAACTGTCTCCAGAGAGAGGGATCTTGACAGCCAGCAACGCAGAGCAAGGGCCTTGTGGCCGGATGTGCTGGGAATTGAAATCTGCTCGTCTGAAGGGAGCCCCACAAGGGGAGACAGCCCCATAGGATGGGGTTGTGGGAACTCAGCTGTTGTGATGCCTGGATCCTTGGTGTGTGTGGGGGGGGGGGAATGCTTCGATCGAGGATACACGTGGCCCCCTTCTGGCCTACCTGACCTTTCCCCCTTTTCAGTGCCATCGAATTCACCGGACGTTAGCTGACCAGTTCAAGTATGCCCTTGTGTGGGTAAGTGTTTGCCAAAGGAGGAGGGGGCAGTTTGGTCTTCTATTCATAGCAGCAGAGCCATGGCCAGAATTACAGGCTCAAGCCTGGCCTTTGGGCATGTAAAGGAACAGTCGGTGGTGCAGGGGTCTCCAAGCAAAGCTGGCTGAGGAACTCTGGGAGTTGAAGTCCACAAGCCTTAAAGTTGCTCTGTTGGAGACCCCTGCACTAGTGTTCCCTGCAGGTGGAAGCCCAACACACCAAGGGCAAACTTTCCCTCCGATGCCACTTTCTATTGGCAGGGAACTCTTTTCCCCAGGAGAAACATTCAGAAACCGCCATCTCCTCCCCTCCCTATTCTGCTGTAGAGCAGCCTGCATGATGTTTGCGAGAAGGACGGCAGAAACGAGGCTGTGTTTCCCCACCATTGTTCAGCTGCTGGACCGGCTGTTGTTCTGCTGACCCTCTGGGACAATCCTCTTGCCTGGTTGGAGGCTCAGGATGGACGCTGGGTTCGGAACCAGCAGCAAGGTCTTCCTTGCATAAAGGCCCAGATCAAAGGAACAAGGGCAGCAAGAGCAGATCTTTAGCCCCGTGCCTCTTGAGAGGGTCTTGACATATATGCAAAGAGAGGCCCACCCTCAAGAGGGCGAGCAGAGGCTGTTACAGCCTGCTTGCCAAGCATAAGGTGGTCTCTTCCATTCCTCACCAGTCAGTCAGAACTGAAGAAGCTTCTTGGATGAGAAGTGAAGCGTCTTCAAGGAAAAACAAAGAAAGTCCAGTTGCCTTTTAGAAAAAGCACCTCTGGCTCAGCCACAGCATCTTGGACGAGAATAAGAGCAGCCAACATCTGCCACCACCTTGTGTCCTTTGGGGAAGGGGGGTCCACTCTAACCCCTGCCCCCCTAGAGCTAAACCTTACAGCCGTGTTTTTGGGTCTTGTGGTGGACTGGGGGATTCTGGGAGCCCATTCCTCTTAAAGTGGCCATGATTGAGAAGTGCTGCCTTATTGGATGTCAACTTGTTTTAAGACATCATCCTTCGCTCTCTTGTCTCTCTGCTTTTCAAGGGAACCAGCACCAAGTACAGCCCTCAGCGCGTAGGGCTCAGCCACATGGTGGAGCACGAAGACGTCATCCAGGTGGTTAAGAAGTAGCCGCCCGTACCTGGCTCCCCTCCATGCAGCTTAACTGCAAAGTGTGTCAGAACTCCTCTGCCCCACCTGCCCAAAGGAGTCGGGGCAGGGAGGACCCTTTCCCCCAATCCCAGGCAGGAGAGGAGATGCAGCCGCCGAGAGGGAGGAGCTTTTCCGGGACACAGAAGGACCAGGGCTTTTTGTCCTCCCGCGCGGGAGCCCTGCTTAGAGGGCGGCCTCGGGGGAGCCTGTCGTTGAGGGTCCCTCGATGGGAGGTGATTGGAGACTGGATGATCGTAGCAGCCTGGCTACCTCCCATCAGGGGCCTCGGATTGGAGACCTTGGGAGTGGGATGCCGGAATCCGAGTGAGGAGTCTGCCTTTCTCCCTTCAGAACAGAGCCTTTCCCCCTCTTCTCTGCGGACAGGAGGGTCCCCAAAGGAAGGAGCCGCCCACGGGTGGGAGCCTGGATGCATGAGTCCTCTCCCCTCCTCCCTCCCCATTTCACCAGGTCCTCACTTCCTGACCCAAAGCCCACCCCCAGACCTTCTCTCTCCTCCTGCTAAAATAAAGGATGGTCCCCCACGTCTCTCTGGAACTTCTCAACTGTTCATGGAGCTCTTCCTTAGATTGCTCTCAACACCGCCTGTACTTCCTGAAGTGGTGAGCCACAGGGCTGTTGGCTGCTGGTCACTCCAGCTGGGGATGATGGGTGCACCAATAATCTTCACAAACATCAGGCTGAGAGTTCCTTGTGATGGTTTGGGGCTCTGGTTCCTTAAGCGGCCCTTCGCTCTGATCGTTGCACTGGAGCCGGTTCTGCTAAGCTCGGCCGCTTGTTTGGACAACTTTGGTGTCTGGCTTTTTAGTCCTTTATCCGAAATTTTGGTAGTTTGGGTCAGGAATGGGAAGCTGCTGGCTCTCCAGATGCTGATGAACCAGTATCCCTGGCGTGCCTTTCTTCAGCTGTGCGTTACTCCTTTCCCCCGTTGGTCACATGCCAGCAACACCTCAGTTGTTCACGATGGAGGAGAAAAATTGGGGGACCAAGGGGGTGGAGGAAGGTGAGTGGGGTGCCCTCCTACCCCCATCAGTCTGGATTTTCCCGTTGGTGAGAACATCCAAACGTCTCTCTTTAAAATAGATGGATGAGGCACATGAGCTTCAGGTCTTCTCTGCCTGGAAAAACTTGGATTTCCAAGGAAGAGGAGCCAGTCGGCTTTCCCACACTTCTGAGTCGTTGCGTTGTGGGCTAGAACCCGACCTATTTGCAGGGCACCTGCTTTCCCCACAGCTTGCTCTGCCTTTTCCAGGCAGGGGGGTTCTTACCCCAGTCAGTCCACAACGTGGCCCCCCAAAGGTTGGAGGGCCTCAAATCTTCAGCTTCCAGCTTTTGGGTGGTGAGAAACTAAAGGCCAACCTTTGCTTTCCGGGTGTTTAAAGTGGCACCAATTTGTTTGATTTCCAGCTTTCACTCCGCCTGCTCCCCCCCCCAAAAAAGCTTTCTGCTGAAGTTTGAAGGAGTCAAAAAGGATTTAAAAAGACCATTAAGACCCAACGAAGGAAATAAGTGTGGAGGGGCCGTTCAAATCCCCCACGAGGGCATTATCTGCGTTTAACTCTCAGTGGTCTTGGGAGGTCAGGTCCAAATTTGCCCCGAGAGGGCTTGGGGGTGCAGAAAGCAAAGTGGCCCCTGCTCCTGGGTATTGAGGTGACCCCCAGTCCTGCCCCTCTGCAAATGCTTCCTCTGAAGGACATTCCCTCCTCCAGCCACTCTTTCCGTCCAGCCGCTGCAGGGTAGAATAGCTGCCATCAAATATGCATGGAGCCGGCAGGTGCCTGGCAGCCACTCTGGCAGGGCAGGGACCACGCAGTGCAGGCAGACTGCCCTTCCGGGCCTGTCCCTTGGATTGGAGGGCGAGGGGATGGAGTCGCCTGTCCCGAGGGTTTAGCCCCCCACCAGGACGTGGGGGTGGGTGGGAAGAGGGCAGCACCTGCCCAGGTAAGTGGGCCATGCCACTCTTGTTGCAGTGCCGCCTGATCTTTATAGCATTTGGTCTTGCTGTGGTTTATTCCGCAAAACAGCCATGAAGTATACTTGCTTTTAGTCCATTGGTAACCAGGTTTTGTAGGGAAGGGCAGACTTGCTCTCAGCTCTGCAACCCTCACAACAGCCCTGGGGTGGGGGGTAGGTTACCTCAAAGGGGGGCGTCTACGGGGGGGAGGGAGGCTTGAGTTTTCTTCTCGGAGGCTTTGTCAAAGTTGGAGCGTGATCTGCGATGGCATTTGGCCTGCACATTTAATGAGTCGTGCTGTGCACCAGTTAGTCCACCTCACAGGGTGGCTGTGAAAGCCTCAAAGGCACGTACCCCACCCCACCCCACTCGTAAGTGTAAAGCAGAAATCTTTGATTCTCGCTCTGGAGGAAATTTAGCATAATTGGGGGAAACCTCCAAAGCTAGAAAGAGGCGGAGAGGAGGATGAAACAAGGGTACAAAACTTAAGGCTTGCAGGTGGCATTTTCGGGCTCTCTTAAAACTGAAGTTTCTAGTCCTTGGCAATCAAGCTCTCTAGCCTGGCCTCTGCTTTAAAAGTGGACCAGGAAGAGAAAGTAGAGAATCTTCTCTGCCTTTGTTTTCCTTCTGCAAGGGTTCGGTCATGCCAACCAAATTGTGCCCACCGACCTGTCCAATTTGAAAAGGTGCCAGCAGCTGCCCTGCCCCACAATTTGTAGCAGACTTTGGAGGATACTGAGCCCCCAATAAGGGGCCCAACCAGGCCCCCCCATCCCTAAACCCAGCAGGAATTTCTATAAAAGGGGGTGCTATCTCAAGCCTCTGTGCCTGTCTTCCTGTCAGCTGCAGATGAAGAAGAGGGAAAGGTGAGCCTCTCTCTGCCAGCCGCCTGGCAGAGAGGCTGGTGCCCTTCCTTTGTCCCTTTGATTTACGCCTCTCGGCCATGACGTCCGAGGCCTGGACAGGGGGAGTGAACCTTGCATGGGGAGAGGGGAAGCAACAGTTGCCAAGGCTCTTGGTTAGAGATGGCAACTTCCCCTCACTGATGGCACCGGACATCTTCCAGTTGGTTTGTGCAGGTCTTTAAATCTTTGGGGAACCTTTGCATCGGCCGAGCTGGAAGCAAGGAGACAACGATTGCCACGTCATGCCAAAGCTGGGGTGCCCAAGGGCTCCGGAGTGACCCCTGCTGTGGGTGACATCCAGGGGGCAGCCACTGATGGTGTCCGATCCGAAAGGTAAGCTACCTGGCAAGCTGATCCAGGTTCCTTCCTTGCATCTCTTGCACGTTGCCTTCAAGTTCTCCTCCTGTTTGGGTCTGATCCGGGAAGCTGAGGAGATGGCAAAGAGCCAGAGGTGCAAAGCTGCACATCTGGATTTCAGCAGGACGCCACTGAGGAATTAGGCCACCATTTGCCTGAAATGCAGCAGGGTTTCCTACTTCAGTGGAGGGTCAGGCTAGAGGATCTCCGAAGTCCCTTCCAACTCTGCTATCTCTCTTCTCAGTCTCACAGTTTCCCTTCCCTTGTCAGTTTCTCATCCTTAAATTTGTAGGTGTTACTATTCGCTTGCTCGTCAAAGATGACGGAGCATGTCGGTGGGATCTAAACCCCACCAGTTTTTGTCTGTGTGTGCATGTGTCTTTGGTCATGCTGTCATGGCTGCCATCCTGACCCTCCCACCCCTCAATCGTTTGCCTTTCATCACTCCAAACCCCAACCTAGTGTTGTGTTGTACAACGTTTTTTGTAAATCTCCCCAGACCTGGCACAAAGGCAAGTTTCAATAAGAAAGTGCCTCCGTGTGGTGCGTGCGCAGCTTCCTTCTGCTCACCTGTCCCAGGTGTGTAATTGCACCCACATTCCTTCAGCTTATCTTGCAGCGCGTGGCCGTTCTCTTTCCCAGACATCTGGGTATTCTAACATCTCCTGAAGGGCAGCAAGGAGATAAAGTGTCTCCTGACAGAATTCGTTTCCTTCTGAAGCAGCTGCATTGAAGGGAGGGCTGCAGAAATGCTCTCCCACCCAGCCATCCCCAGCCCACAAAAGGACCCACAAGGGCCCTTCTTGACATTTCTTTAAGCACAGCTGCATTTTTTTTCCAGAAAGAGGTAAATATTCCTTTCACCTCCACATTTAAAATGAGAGAGGGAAGAGAGCAAGATAAGTGATTTTAGTTTTCCTTCAGAGCCAGTTGAGTGGTCCACGTGTTTATTCCAGATTCTGATTTTTAGTTCTATTACTTTAAAACAGCATTTAAGCCAAGGTGATTTTAAAAGATTGCTGAAAAGGGGGGCTCACTTCTCTTTCTTCCTTCTCTCCTCCGGAGGACTCTCAGTCTGGAGATGGACTGGTCCATTTACATTATTCATACGGACGAGAGCCCAAGAGATACGGTTACATTGCCAGCTCACATCAAGAGCTACCTTCACTTTCCTCCCAGCTCCTTGCAGGAAACACACTGGGGGGAGAAGGAGGGAAAAGCTCCCAGCCAGCTCCAGAGAGAAGACCACTGTGTGGAAGATCGGCCTTCAGTGCAATCTCTGCTGGGCCTGGACAGACCCTCCTCGGGTCTCAAGCTTTTGAGGAAGACTGTTGAGGTCTACCACCTTCAGTAGCTGAAGCCAAGGAGAGATGTTGGGAGGCCCACAAGGACTTTATCCAGCTTTGTCCCCAGGTAAATAAAACAGAGTCTTCTCTCTACATAACCCTGAAATGAGTAATTGCCGAAAACAGGACAGGTGAAAGGGAAGAAGAGGTCTTCAGAGCTTCACAGGCTGGTTTTAAGTTTTCAAAGAGATCCCAGGAAGCATTGCTTTCTGAGATCTTCTGGTTTCTTCATCATGTTTACTTTCTCCTCCTCCTCCTCCTCCTCTCTGTTTCCGCATGGACAAGGTTTCACTGAGCTTTCCCTGGAGGGAATGAAGCCGAGGAGAGCATGAACACCCTTGACCTCCTCGGAAATGGCTAAGAAAGGAAAAGAGGACAAAGGGAAAAATGTCCGAAAGGGTAAGAAGGAACCTGTCACTCAGTTGGACGATGGGTCAGATTCTGACTTGGCACAGAGGAATGCTGAAGAAAGTGAGATGGACAGCGAGCTGGTGGAGGGAGAGGAGGAGGGGAATGAAGATGATCCTAAGAAGAAGGGGAAGGACAAGAAAGGCCTGGTCAAGAAGGCAGGCAAAGGGAAGAAGGGGCAGCTGGACAACAAGGAGGTCAAAGACCTTCCTGCCAAGACCAAGAGGCAGCTCAAAGGAACCTCCCAGCTGCTCATGGGCCTGGCAAAAGAGGACCCCAAGAAGAAAGTGGCCAAGAAGGAACACGCCAAAGCCCAGCTGAAAGGAGCCACCAAGGCCATGGTCATGGCCAAGAAAGGGGCAGCGGCCCCGCCCAAGAAGAGGCGGAGCTTGAAAAGCACCTCCAAACTCTTCATGGGCGTAAAAGGGATGGGGCCCCAAAAGAGCACCAAGAAAAGCCATTTCAAGAGTACCTCGCGCTTCTTCTGGGGCCTGAAGAAGTGCAGCACAAAGAAGAAGAAGAACAAGAACAAGGGGGTGCTGAAGTCCACCTCCAACCTGATGATGCGCTTCAAATCTCTTGGAAAGAAGAAGGAGAAGAACGAGGGAGCCCCTGTCAAGGAGACCAAGAAGTCCTCCTTCATGCTGATTCGGCTGGGAGGTGGGAAGTCAGAAGAACAGCAGAGTAAAAGAGGCAGGCTTTTTGGCAACCTCTTCCGGCGGAGGAAGGCAAACCAGAACTTTAAACCCCAGGCCCAGGTGGTCAGCAAGGTGGCCGCGGTCACCAACTGGCTGACCCGGAAATTCTTGAGTAAACGTAGCAGGCCCAGATATGACAAACGAGCGACTGACGACTCTTGGCTGGCCAAGATTGGAGCCAAGAAACTGCCTTTCCCTTCGGAAGATGAAGTTTTGAGACACCGAGCTAATATGAGAAGAGTTCCTGGAGCCAATAAATGTACCTGTTTTGATCAATACCCAGACAAATTTGGCCACTGGAACTACCTGGATTCTGCCACCTTACAGGATCACTTTGAAGATTATGAAGAGGAACGGGGTTGTTATGATGTCCAGTCCCCTTTCAAGTATGGCTTTTCTGGTTATAACCAGGATTGTTATGGGAGGCATCTGATGGAAGTAGGATACGGGCCTTATGAGGAAGACTACGATGAGCAGGACCTTTACGGGTACCACAGTGACCACCGAGAATATGGGCCATCTTTCAATTATCCACCTTATGAGCCTTATGAGGACTTCAGCAGTGAGTATGAAGGGGAAGGTGGCCCATATTGGGCTGGAGAAGTGGAACACCCCAATGAGGAGGAGGAGGAGGAGGTTTACTGTCAGCAGGACATTAATGACAGTGACCAAGAATGGGTCTCCCAGTCTTCATACAACCCATATGCCTGCCTGTTGGATGACATTGCTGAGATGGAAGAAGCAGACAGAGCTGAGGCTGAGCCAGAAGATGACACCACTGCTTTCTCCCGTTCTCCTGTTTTTGAACGAGGGATGGAAAGAAAGATGGCTGCAATGGCACCGTTGAGCAGGAAGTTCCGACTTTTCCCGAGGCCCCAAGTGAAGCTGTTTGGGAAGGAGAAGATCGATGTCCCTCTGCCCCCTTCCCCACAGATCTCTATGGCTTATTTGGATCCCGAGGAGGAAGGCATCCCTGAGGAAGAAGAGGAGGAGCCTCTAATTTCTCCATTTGCCCAGTTTGATGGTCAGTATCTGGAGCCTTCTGGGTCTCAGGAGACTTTTTCAGAGTTGCTCCCTGTGAGCAAGCTTCAGAGGCCCCAACGGACCAACTTGGGTGGAAGGAACTGGGTTCAGGATCCACATCAGTTGAAGACTCCTCTTTCTCCAAGAGAATGTGGGAGCCCTCTGGGGCAGTTCCTGCAACAATCCATCTCTCATCCAAGACCTATTCTGAAGCACCATGGGAACTGGGAAAGGAACCAACTAGGCATGCATGAGCCCAACAGAAGAACTGTGTCTCCACGGTTTGGGGAGAAGAGTCCTCTGGAGTCATCTTCTTCTCCACCCCCAAGGATGCCTTTAGAAAAACCAAGTTCCACCTTCCCTCCCAGCTCTACCAGGCAACTTAGGGGTTCAGGGAAATACCACACTATTTTTGCACCTTCTCACACTGCAGTAGCAATGCAAGACGCTCTTCACAAAGAGTTGCAAAGCATGTTCCGGTCAACTTTCCATAGAAAGTCACAGCAAGACTTCAGGTTTTCACAGAGGAACACCTCATGGTCCACAACCGGACATCAAAATCCTTCCCTCAAGGGAAGGAGCCCACATAATCACGTGTCTTCTCCTTCTCAGAGAACAGCCAAAGAAAACCTGGTTTCATCAACGGGACACAGGACAGCTACTGAGGCAAACTCATCCAAAGACTCCCTCTTCCAGACACCTCCTTCCCCTCGCCCATCAGCACGCAAGCGTTTGGAAAGTCAGTGCAACCTCTTGTCTTCCAGTTTAACATCTGTTAAAAGCCTGATGGACACCCCTTTCAGTCGTTCATTATTTCATACCTCCAGCACTCCAGAGATTCTAAATTCTGCCAGAAATAGGACCTCTGGAAGGTCTGTCCATAATCCCATCAGGAGGAGTCTGAAGGCTCCTCTGTCACCTCAACCATCCCTTAGGCATTTTGGATCTCCTCCCATACCAGGTCACTTACAACCACCAAGGGCAGTTCATCAGGTACCTATGGACGCTTCAGGAAGTCTCCCCCAGGCTTGGAACAGGCAGGCTGAGCCCCCAACGAAAGCAGTGAAGCCATTATTGAGAAACCAGCATCTGAGGCAGTTTGGCCATCGTTCTCCAGTTTTATCTGCTAGGGGGTCTCCTCGCATGTTGCCTCATCAAGGAAGCCACAGAAACAGAATCCGAGAGTCACCTCAAGGATCATCTCTTCGTGCCCAACTTCCCTTTGAAACTGGCAGACCAGAGGAAGCTCAGTGCCAGCCCCAGCTGAGATGGCTTTGCACCTCAGAAGAAACAACAACTCCTTGGAGTTCCTCACCCAAGACGGGAGGTACGAGAAGCTTGAGAAGTGGTTTCAACTTGCCCCAATCACCCACTCAAGCTCCAAGCCCCCAGAAGGACTTCCTTCAGCGCATTGGTCAGCCTCTGGCTGGAATGATTCAGCCTGCTTCTTCCGTTCAGTTCCTTCCTGGAGAAAGAAGGAGACATTTAGGAGATGAAAATCCATATCTTGCGGAGTTTGGTCCAGAAGAGACTCAAGCTTTCTCAAGGCAGCCATTTCCCCAGCCTTCTCCAGCTGCTGTTGCATCAGCGAAGCAGAAGAGAGAGGCCATGTCTGTCAGGTCCTCTACTCCTAAAGAGGCACGTAAACTCTTGGGTGGGCATTTCTCCTGCACCATCCCTGGTGATAACCCTGGCAGTTTGAGGAGGCCCAATCGCAGCCCCATGTCTCAAAGAACAGTTTCATTCCAAAGACCCTACACTTTGGAAGAAGAAGGCTCTTCTTTGGCCAGACCGCCCTCCCTTCGCAGCCAGTATAACAAGCCAAGAAGACCAGATTTTGCCCATGGACCTCCTGAGCTTCTAGAACATGAAATGGAAGGAGGCATAGGGAGATATGCCGTGGTGATGCCTCAAGTCCAACCGATGGGTTCTTCTCCTTGGAGAAGGTCCCAGAGGCAAAAACAGCTGTGGTCTGAGTATCACACAGTGAACGTACATGAGATGCCAAACAAATGGACCTCAGAGAAGCTCTTCCAGCACCCTCCAGTGGAGAGTTTTAGGGTTCAGGAAGTTCATCGTGGAGGAGGAAGAGGGAGAGGGAATGGGGTGTTCTGGTACCTGACACGGGGAGCACCTGGATCCAAGAAGGAATATGGAGAGGCCAACAAGAACTTGCAATGCAAGGTAATTGAAAGTGTTCCTGTCTGCTGGATATTGAAGAGGGGCAGAAGGAGTTAGACTGGAAGGCAGAAGTGGGCGGGGGGGGGGGGGGGGGAGAAGTGGAGGAGGCCCCTCTGAGTTCAATTTATCTTGAACTTCTGAGTCACTGGACTGTACACGCCCCAAAGGAGATCGACCCACCCAAGGGATTTGTAACCTTGTGGACTTGTCTAATGTGGCTGAGAGGCTAGTGTGGCACAGCAAGTCCCAGCCAGACTTTGACCAGACCCCGCCCCCACCTATCAGGAGTGCCCCCCCCCCACAGAGCCATTCCAGCATTTCACATCCATGAGATAGAAAAGAGAGGGAAACAAGGACATTCCTAGCAAATCATCGCTTTTTCATGGTCTTTTGCTGAACACCAATCAAATCAGATTTTAGCCTTGTCTGTGCTCCATTTAGGGGAGTCAAGTCCTTGGCAAGATCCTCAGGTGTCCAATAGTTTCTCCAGGGGAAGATTATCCAACTGTGTTGACAAAAGCCCCACAAGGGAGTGGGAGAGAGCCCAAGGTCCCCTCTTGATCGGAGGCAGCCAAAGGAAGCAGGAGAGGCCACTATTGTAAGAAGGCAAGCATGCACTTCCTCAGTGTCTCTCTCACACAGCCATAACTGTGTGTTCCCCTCTCCAACCTTCTCTTCTCCTTTGAAAGAATCTCAAAAGCAAAGTTGCTTTCGTCCAATTAAAGAGGAGCTGGCAGGGGAAATGTGCAAGGCAGCCTCTCTGCTCTGCAGGAATCTACACAACGCCTTAGATCAAAGACACCCAACATGGCTGGCTTGTCTGCATAATATCCCCTTGTAACCAAAGAACAATATGATAGTGGAGGACATTGAGCAGAGTTGGAACTGGAGGGGAGAATTAATTAGAGAGAAGCAGCTACCTGACTCCTATCTCCTGAATAATGGTGTGAGTCACTGCTTAATAGCCAGTCCACCATGACATCCAACTGGTGTGTTTGTTTACTGTCGAGACGTGGCCTTTTCAGATGCAGAAGGATAGCCGGGCACCACTTGCAAAGCCTCAATCTTTTCCTAGGTGGAAGGGATGCCAAGGCAGGCAGGAAGAACAGGCTGGAGGGAGGGGTGGGTTTCAGCCTGAATCAGACCCTCCCCCCATGCCATGAAATGCCTTCAGTGATGCTTGAGCTGCTGCCAGCTCTCTGCTGAATCTACCTCTTGGGGTGGTGGGGTAGATTCAGAGAGGGACAGGGGTATTTTGGAGGCCTGTCTTGACCTTCTCCTGGTCTTTCCACCAACTTCTAGATGCACTGTATTCACAATTTGCAATCGGCAACCAACCCAGGAGAGGCGAGCTATGATGGCGTGGATGACTTGACCCAACTAGAGTAAGTATTGAAGGATGGGCTCTTGTTGGAGGCTGTCCACCCCTGAGAGACTTGCCAACTTGAAGATGGGTGGACTTCACTTTCCACAATCCCCCAGCCAGCACACACACACACACACACACACAATGTATATCTTAATGAAAGTTCTTTTTCTGTTCAGTTCCTCTTGTAGTATTTTGGGATGGGGCAAGATTAAATAAAAGATATATGAAAAGAAGGGAAGACGAAGACCACTTATGAGAGCATCTTCCACATGGGGCCAATTTAGCCCTTCTAACTAACCCCTCTGCTCGTGTGCAGAGTGCAGCCCTTTTTTCATCATTCACCTGAGCCTGGGCGAGGGGGGGGTTAGAGCCCTCCTACCTACAAGTTAACAGGGAGCAAAGCTTCCTGTGTCTTTTCATCCCGTACCTTTATGAGGTTTGCTCCACGGAACCCCTGAGGACCATATTTATTTCCCCTTCTTAAGGTTGTGTTGTGTTCAGCCATGTTTGCTCTTTATGCCACAGAGACCTCCAAGAAAACGTGGTCCTGCACAATGTCCAAAGGAGATTTGAGCAAGGGCTGATCTATGTAAGTTGGTTGTTTTCACTTTTGCTCCCCAGGCTTCCAAACCATTGAAAGAAACACCCAGAGGGGAGGGGGAGGTTCTGGCTTCAAACCCCAACTAAGCCACAAGCTCTCCTGGGAGGTCCAGGCTTGGTCTTCCTCACAGCCTATTGTAGGGAAGGAGGTCGAGAATTTGGCACATGACTGGTGCCTTTTTCCTTCAAGAAGAAAAGACTCAACGTTTATTCTCTTGCTATGTGGAAAGTAAGAGAGAGGACATTGACAGAGATTTATTTATTCCAATTTGTATTTATTACACTTATATATTGTTCATCTTGCCGGACGCAACTCTAGGCAGATATATGCAAATCTGTTTGTCTTTTGACAAGATCCGTCTCCCTTACTCTCTGTTACTAGTAAATGCAAGCTTAAATGAGATATAGCTGTTAAAATGAAACTTTCTGGAAGGTTTTGAAATATTGCTCGCTTTTTGTAAGTTCTCACCCTATATTTTGCAATGTCTGTCCATAAAGCATGGGAATTGCCTAGGCCAGAGTAAGCCATGAGTTTATTTTTATGTATAGAGCATGAAGTCATTGTGTTTGGATTCATACAGAGCACCAAGTCCTCCAGGATTTTGTGTTTTTTGCTTTCCCTAGCATGTGTTTTCTCTCTATGTGTCTGTCTGTCTCTGTCTCTGTCTCTGTGTCTCTCTCCATCTTTCTCTCTCACACACACATATACCTCACATTCCTCTTTCTCTCTGCCAGACCTACATAGGTAGTATCCTGGTGTCAGTGAATCCTTACAAAATGTTCAACATCTACGGAATGGACCACGTCCTGAAGTATGATGGCAAAGCTTTGGGAGAGAACCCACCGTGAGTCTGTTACTGGCTGCACGTTTGATCTTGAGGGTGTTTCACTCCGTCCTAGCAAAATGGTGACAGTTTCATCACCCTGGGCTCTTTTGACAGGCAATATTCTTAGTCCTGGTGGCCATGAGGATGTTCTCATGCTCTTCTGTGGGTCGGGAAAGGCTGACCAGGCACTTCCTGAAATCTCAGAGGTTTGAGTGAATAGTGTCTCACTTGCCACTGAGTCTTCTCACCCAGCAAACTAGAGACTTCCAGAGGATTTGCAACTACAATTGGTTCTCTGCCTTTATTGGTTAGGGCAGGGAATCCAAAACATCTAGAAAGCATGAATGAACAACTTGTCTTCCTCCTATATATTTTTATTTTAACTGGCAGTGATTCTCTAAGATTGCAACTAGGTAGAACTACCTGTATTGGTGTTTCTATAAGTGGTTCCTTCCTTATGTTTCTAAACTATTGTCACTAAGCCTTGTGGGAATGCTAGATAGAAAGACACCATTCTTGATCTGAGAGCAACCTGTCCCCCATTTTTAAAGACAGCTTGAAACTTCCTTCCTTCCTTTTCTTTTGCAGACACCTTTTTGCAATCACTAATGTTGCCTACAGCAAGTTGAGAGATGCCAAACTCAACCAATGTATCATTATTAGGTGAGCTTGGGACGTTCCCTCTGACAATAGTCCTCAATGTATCTAAGAAGAGGACCCTTCCCCCATCTCCTTTCAGGTTAGGTCCCTGTTGAGATGTTTCCTTGGGCTCAAGGGCCCTTACATGGAATGGAATGGAATGGAATGGAATGGAATGGAATGGAATAGAATAGAATAGAATAGAATAGAATAGAATAGAATAGAATAGAAT
>BLBF01000067.1:12334538-12381147 GCA_015471245.1 Laticauda colubrina
TCTAATCTAATCTAATCTAATCTAATCTAATCTAATCTAATCTAATCTAATTCTCTGCCCTGTCAACCAAATAGACTCTGAAAAACAATTATAAGATCTAAGTCTCACCCATCTTTCCACTCAGCCCTCACCCCCAGATAATAGCTTAGGGATCTCAGGAAACTCAAAGAAGCTGTTCAAATGCATTTTCAACTGAATTCTGAAAAGATTCAACCACTCCCACGGATCACCTTTCTATTCACTCATTTTAACATCTTAACAACCTTGTGAGGTGGGTGAGGGACAGGTTTAAGGGCCACTCAGGCAGACTTTCTTAACTTAATAAGAATTTTGAGGATTTCCCCAACTTGGTGTTCTCCAGACATGCTGGAGAGCCTCTTTCACAATTGTCAACCAAGATCCCAATAGCTTTGCTGGGTGGGTTGAGATGATGACTCTCCAACATCTCTGCAAGAGGTCATGTTGGTGAATGTCCAAGTGTAGATGTCTTTGCCATCCTTGGTCTGGTCCATCCGTCCATTATTGTGTTTTGATTTGATTTTTTACCCTGGGTAGGAGAAAATGTTGTTGAGACTTGGGGTGATCTTTCCCACCTCCATCCCGGGGGTTTCCCGTCCTGCAGGCAGAAATATGGGAGGCTGCGTCAGACGCTCATCAAATTCAGATGCCTGGTACGCATCTATATGAACCGCAGGAAGTACCTCAAGGTGAGTCTCCAGGGTGGGGGGCTGAGTGCAAACTGGGGGTACAGGAAGAGGATTGGGGAGAGAGGGACCTTATCATAAATTGCCTAGGTCTCTTGGTGTCTACTCCGCATGGTGGATGACAATTCCCACATTCTGTGATCAAGGAGAAGATCCCTATGCTTGAGGAAAAGGGCCCAAGAATTCCCACATTCTTGGGTCCCTTTCCAAGGAAAGTACTCATTCTCTCTCCCCACTTAGGTGCTCTGGAGTAATTGGATTGCTTTCTAACAGAATTCTACTAATGGGGTGCAATGCTTGTGTGAAATCTTGGAAATCTCACTCTGATTTCAGAGGAAGGATGAGGAGCGCCAAATTGCAGAACAGGAGAAAAGAAAAGCTGAGCAGGTAATTCTCTGGTGTTATGGGGTTTACTGGGGGCGTGAGGGTCAGTCTGAAAATGTTGCTGAGCAGTGCACTTACTTCCAAGGCAAGTACACAGGATCTTAACACTTTTGAGGAGAACTTAGGCTGCAAAAACTTCCTTTGATAACTTGCATATACAACTGAAGCAATTTTGTCGCTGGGATAACTAGAGGTGACCCAATTTTCTGGGTTCCACTAGGAACTGAGTCAACGAGAGGTGATGAAAGTCGCAGATCTGGAAATCCCTGCTGATCTGGTTGGACTCTTAAACACAGTGGCTGGTAAGTCATGATCCACTACGAACTAAGGGAAGGCTAGATGAACATCTGCAAGTATTTTAGATGGCGGATCTTTGAGGTTTCCAGGAAGGAAGTTAATTCCTTCTCTGTACCATCAGTGGCAAGCTGAGTAGACCACAACATTTTGGCTGTCAGAAGGCCCCAGACACCGAATTGTTTGCCTATAGCTGCCATCCTTTAGCCTTGTTGGTCTATCCTTGCCAGTGGAGCTCTGGACAGGGACATTATAAGCACTATTTCAACAACAACAAAATAAAGTGCTTGGATGGACCTACCGCTTACTTTCTGGGACCCAGAAAAGGGGGCTACAACTGGCATTAGAGAGAACCTATTGCCCAGTTGACAGGGTCCAGCCAATGTTTTCTGGCATTCTCATGAGTGAACTTAAGGGGTTAGGATGGGAGGACCCTCCTTTGCACTGGCTGCTTCTTCCTGTTCCTCGTAGTTGACAAGCAAGTGAGTGAGGAATGTATCACATCTGTCCCTCCACCCAAGATGCAGGCCAACTTCCAGCTCGCCCTGCCTCTTGACATCAACAATTATCCCATGGCCAAGTATGTGCAGGTCCACTTCAAGGTAAGGCTGACAATGCTGGGCTTGATGGTGTAAGGGGTGCTTCACTCACATCACTGTTGGGAGGTAGACCAAAAACTAGTATTTGTGGCTGAGTTTACATGCTGCATTTAGCCATGGATTGGGTTTAAAAGATGGTTTATTCAGGGAGCCACTATGGCTGGCTTTGCATGTATCCTTTAGGAAACCAAGAGTTGATTTTACTCACACAACATGTTACACCACCTGCATTGGATTACAAACTATCATGCGTAGATTCATGCTTCCTTACATAACTCACTTTATTTAACAATTGGGATGATGCCTCACTCTCTAGAAGAACTCTTGATTGATCAATCGATTGTTTATGCACCCTAAGTCAGTGGCAATTCTTACTGACCACATACCAGCCTTCTCCAAGATAATCTGCCCCAACCTAGTCTTCAGGTCTTCCAACAATGCCCCCATCACCACTGTAACTGACCCCATCTGGCACCGGGTTGTTTTCTTCTCTTTCCTTCCACCTTTCCCAGAATTACATCCTCTAGAGAGAATTGGGTGTGACATAATGCATCCAAAATATTATAATTTCAGCTTGGTTTGTGCCTCAAGAGAAACCACTGGATTGATTTGTTGGATGATCCATAAAGAAACCCTAAGCTCAACTGAAGATAAACCCCACTTGTGGGACTGTGTTGACTTTGGAAACTTTTGTCTTTCTTGTTCTGGGTAGGACCTCCAGCACTGTCTCTGTCCAGAAGGCTGTGCAAATGAGTCTTTCGATCACTTCTCTGTCATTCCACAGGAGCCACTTTTGGGGATGCTCACAAGGACTCTATCATCCCCCCTGACCCACTTAGATGAGAGTTTGGCCCCTGAAGCTCTTAACCTCTTCAAGCTGGTAGGTGAAGGTGAATTACGTCCCTCCTGCCTGGTCAAACAATGGCGATCAACAGAGTGTTAGTGGTAGGGTGAGGTTTTGGGGATCACTCCCTGGATTTTCTCTGTGGCAGATCCTCCGCTTTATGGGTGATGCCCAACTCAATGGCCTCCAGGAGAACCTGTTTGGGAACTACATTGTACAGAAGGGGCTCTCTATGCCGAGCCTGCAAGATGAGATCCTGGCCCAGATTGCCAACCAAGTGTGGCGGAACACCAATGTCCACAATGAAGAGCGGGGGTGGCTGCTGTTGGCCTCCTGTGTCAGTGCTTTCATGCCTTCCCACCAGCTGGACAAGTACCTGCTGAAGTGAGTGGGGGCAGGTCTACCTCCAAAGGAGATCCAAAGAGGGTGGCCTTAATTGGTGACGATGGTGACCATAGAAGATGACAGAAGCATTGGGGGATGATGGCCCTCCTCTTCATCTCCTTCCCAAGGCCACAAGAGGAATTTAAAAAGAGGCTCAGTTGACTGACCTGGAGCTCACGGCCAGGACAGAAAGGAACAGAGTTCAGTTGACCCCTCACTCACCATTTCTGAGCATGAATGCCACATGTGTGCCATGGCTGGCATCTTCTTTTGCTCACTGACTCCCTCTGCACTTCTCCCCACCTACCCAGGTTTGTTTCGGACTATGCCTTTGATGGCTATAAGCCTGTGTGCCAACACAAGATCATGCAAGCAATGGCAACAAGGGGCCAGGATGGTGGGGATGCCGCCCGAGCGTATCCGCCCACCCTGCTGGAGTGGGTAGCCAGCCGGGACCGAGTGAACATGGCCCTTGATGTATACTGCTTCAATGGTGAGTTAAGGGAAACAGCAGGACAGGTTGGAAATCGAATGGCAGATAAGAAGTCTCCTTCTCGAGAACCTGGGAGCTTGCTAGAGAAACACCCACTGCAGGGAAGGCCCAAAACTGAGTGTGGAAATAGGTGTCTACTTGCAGGAAACTGCATTCAGATCTGTAAGTGTGTGTGAAAGTGATCTTGGGAGAAAGATATCACTTCTCAGACTATAAAAGAGATGGAGGGAGATTTGTACTTTCGTACTTGCAAGATTCTGTTAAAGAAGCCTTCCAAGAAAATAGAATTAGATTGTCTGGGTTTCCTGTTTGTTCTGCGTGGAAAGGCTGACAAAACAAAACAGCAGAAGGGACACCCACCAGAGTGAATGACTTGGAGTTTTGTTTCAACAGGAGATCATTATACCTGCCCTGTCCATTCCTGGATCACAGGGGAAGGCCTTGCTGAAAGTGTCTTGAAATACAGGTAGAAGAGATGGGGGGGGGACGTATGGGTGGTGGGACGGAGGAAGAGGGAGTGGGATCCATTGCAATGGCCCTTTCCAGCTCTCCAAGTACTGGAAGTCAGAGGCAAGGGGCTGTTGGGAAGCTCCTTGGAGGCTCTTGTCTCATCTACCTCCAGCCCCAGAGAGTCCAGCTGCCCAGTGTGGGTCTCCCCTCCTCACAGGAGAACCTAGAGTGGCTAAGCCCTGATGTTCCTTCACAGGGGTCTTACTGATGGATGGCGAGGCTGGTCTGTCACTATGAAGGATGGTACCCAGTGGGCCGAGCTGGCTGGCCATGACTATGTCTTGGATCTGATTTCTGATCTGGAGCTGATCCGTGGTTTCCCCAAGCAGAAGTCCTATTTCATCCTTGGCTCTGAAGGCCCAGAGAAATACACTGGTGGCAAATTGTAGGTGGCATCATGGCTCTTCCTTAGAGAGTACTTTTTTGTTTGGAAAGGGTGTTGTTCAAGAGCTTTCATTGGTTCAGGGGGCTTACCAAGGAAGAAGAAAGCAACCAATATGGGGTGGTGTTATCCCAACAATGGGAGACCCAAATCTTGGAACTGAGATGGTTGTGGAATCTTCTATGTCTTCTATGGTTTTGACCCAGGATGGGACAGAATTTTTTTCCTGGACTGTGAAAGAGGTTCCCCTTAGATATCAAGGTTGACTTTGGTCTTTCCTCCTGCTGCTTCTTAGAGTTTTCCAACGTGGTTTGGATTCAGATGGAAGAGTTCCTCCACCACCATTGACAAAGGCCCCCATTGTGGCCTCTGCCCACTTCCCAGACTCTGAGGGATATTGCAGCCATGGTGAGAGACTGGGATGAGGCTTATGGTTTGTGTCCAAGCATGGGATCAACCTTTGCAGGATCTGTGGTGGTCCTGCAGCTGGGGCCATACAGGTGTGAAGACTGGTGTGTCTATTAAACTGTGTTAGAGCAGCATTTTTCAACCTTGGCCCTTTAAGACGGTGGACTTCAACTCCCAGAATTCCCCAGTCAGCACTGCTGGTTGGGTAATTCTGGAAGTCCGCCCATCTTAAAAAGGTAAGGTTGGAAAACATTAGATTAGAGGAAGCATTTTTCTCACTAAAGGAGAATATGTGTAGCTCAGGGTTGAAAAAAAAAGTCTGCAAGAAAAAGACCAAGTCCAGAGAACACCAGGACCCCCATTAACTGCATTCACACAAAATAATTCAGGGCTGTTTTATGCCACGTATCACTCATTAGGTTGCTGACATGGGAAATGCGTGTTTTGAAAAATGCTTCTCTACCAGCAATCCAGATGGCAAAAATGTCATTTTCTCTTTGCAATTGATCTAATTTCTATTCCTTTTTTCTTTTAAACTGGAAAAGATTCAGATACCTGCAGTGAACCTCGGAGCCAAAAAGGGTTGGATCACTATCTGGACAGCCTCTTTGATCCCGTTCTGTCCTATGGGAAAGGGGTAAGACAAGCATCCCTCTCTCCCACACCCCCTGGATTCCAAAAAAGGCCACTTGGAAGTACTTTGCATCTCATAGAAATCTGTTTTTCCAAGAGCTGGGAAAACCCAGATGTGAATTGCCAACATGTTGAAGGGAGATCAGATCGGTTAAGACTGCATGAAGGAGCTCAGCTCAAAGCATTCTTTCACCCCATGTGGGTTCAGGCCCGGGGGTCTTGAAGCAGGGGTGGGTATTCAGCAGGTTTTGACCAGTTCTGGAGAACCAGTAGCGGAAAGTTTGAGTAGTTCAGAGAACCAGCCAATCCCACCTCTTCTCTGCCTCCCATCAACTCCCGGCTGATCAGCTAGCTGGGTCTTCTTTGGTTGCCCTGCACAGGAGAACTGAGCTGGAAAGCAGGTTAGTGGGAGGGGGAGGGGAGGGGGATTTTGCAGTATCCTTCCCCTGCCTTGCCCAAGCCATGCCCACCAAGCCACACCCACAGAAGTAGTAGTAAAAAAAAAAATGAATCCCACCACTGTCTTGAAGGAGAAAATGGGTCTGTAGAGCCCCTTTGGTTTCTACCCCCTCAGGAACTAGAGAAGCCAGCGGCCATCTCACGAAGGATGAAAGGCGGTGGCCGCATTGGACACGGCAATGGTGACAATGTGACAGCTGCCGTCCCTCAGACCTCCAGTGAGTAGAAGCTAGGTTGCCTTGGTCTATAAATTTGTTGAAAAAAAACAAGCTTTCTCTGCAATCTTTTAGAGTCCTCCAAGGGCATTTTATGAACATTTAGAAGTGCAGAAACAGGACCGTAACAATAATATCCATGACCAAATTCTACGGGTATCATTATCACTGCTGGAATAAGACACAGCAGGTCCAAATTGTTCCTAGACTAGAAATGGTTTGTGCAAAGGCAGACAATGACGGAGAAGAAAATTCTAGAGAATTTTCTCTTGGGCCACCCAAGCTGGATCTTATTATGGTCAGTTGTGGTGCTGCTCAGGAGTAAATCCATGGATTTCTGAATGCCAGGAAGGTGTTCTCTGTTTTTGCAAGCATTCTAGCATTCTTGGCACACTCAAAGGGCTGTTTTCATCTTCCCTCTCCACAGGAAAGAAGGAGGAGGCTATGTTGACACAGCTGGCTTTCGACAAACACCAAGAATCAGTTCTGGTTAGTAAAGGCTGGAACTGTCCAGCTGAAGTAAAGGCACTTTGGAGAAGCACTGGATAGAGGGATGTGGGAATTTCTGAAAAGAAATCTGTAAAGCTTGTCAATCATCCAGGTCACGGTTGCCTCAAAGGGGCTTTTCCAAAAGCCAACTGGACTTCCTTTTTTTCTTCCCTGAAAACATTTTGCTTCTCATCCAAGAAGCTTCTTTACTTCATGGCTTCTTGGATGAGAAGCAAAAGGAAAAAAACAAAACAAGAAAACTATCTGCCTTTTGAAAAAAGCACTTCTGGGACTTTGGAAAAGAAGCTTGCAGCATCCTGTACAGATTCTATTCTCTCCTGCTTTCCGTGTTAGACACCTCAGTTTCACAGGTGTGTTCAGGAGGGGAAGGAAGCCCAAGCAGACTTGCCAACCTTCAAACAACCCATTGCCGATTTGGCCATTGGTGAGGGAGCCAGGAGCTGCTTTGGGGTGGCATCTGGGCAGCTCCCGAGGCTGCACCCACAAGCCAATCCTTTCCTCTTTTCTGATGCCTTTCTACCCTTCTCAGCTGACCTGAGGCTCACCGAAATTGGATACTCACCTCCCAGGCAGCCTCTGTATCCATTTCACCTGCAGGCTGGCAAGTGCCATAGCCCTGGGCATTTTCCTGCTGCATGTTCGGGCAAGGACGGGCTTTCAATCCACCCGTCTGCCCTGGAGTGATGGCCCAAGTCCGGGGGACGGTGGGTGGAGAGGGAAATTGCCTGGCAGAAGGGTCTTCTTTGGCTTCCCTAGACCACTCAAAGTCAAGTGGGGAGTTGTAGGCAGAGGGGTAGGCAGGATTTTGGGGAGGGGTCCTGGGTTGGAGAAGACAGGCCAAGATTCTTGCAGCAGGACCACAAAATCCAGGAGAAACATGATTTCCAGTTTGCCAATGCATTTCTCCACTGACCCACCCCTCCTTTTGACAGAGGGAAGCTGGGAAAAGGCTGATGGATGGATCTGTGTCACCTTCAGGCATTGCACAGAGAACCAACCTTCAGAATCCAGGTAAGGAAACCTCAGAGGACCTGCCAGCTGCAGAATAAACAGCACCGGGGGGGGGGGGGAAATGGTTTGAATTCTTAACCCCTCCTTGTGTAGGGGTTTATAACATTTATGTGCATTTTTATCTTTTGAAATCTGTGTTTTTTATACTTGTTGTTTTATTCAATTGTTGTATACACTGCCCAGTGTTGCTTTTTGTGATCAGAGGTCTCTAAACTTGGCAACTTGAGGACTTCAACTCCTAGAATTGCTGGCTGGAGAAATCTGGGAGTTGAAATCCACAAGTCTTAAAGTTGCCAAGTTTGGGGACTCCTGTATTAGATTGACACATAAATAAATATTGAGTGCTTAAGTTGAAAGTTAACCCTCATCAGTGGCAGGCATGCCATTTGCAAGGCAGCAAAACCTGCTTAACCACAAGTGCACAGAGAGGTTGTACAGACAGTTCAAAGGGGTTGAGAAGTTGTGGTCCAACTCCTGTGAGAGGTAAGACCAAGACCTTTTGCATCAGCTATCAAATAATCGACCTGTTAGGCGACATCATTTTAGCAAAAGGTCTAGATTGATTGACTGGATTTATAGCAATAGCACTTAGGTTTACAGCACTCTCTGGGCAGTATACAGAGCCAGCATGTTGCCCACAATAATCTGGGTCCTCATTTCACCCACCTTGGAAGGACAGAAGGCTGAGTCAATCTTGAGCTGGTCAGGACCGAACTCCTGGCAGTGGGCAGAGTTAGCCTGCAATCCTGCTTTCTCACCACCATCTTTTATGGCACCTAGCCATTGTGGTTTGTTAGGGTTGGAGGATTAAAGCTTTCCTTGTTCTAAGAATCATCTTCCTCTGGTTTCCCTCTCGCCTCCCTGCGCAGAGTTTGGCTCCAGGCCTCAGGCCGGTGGGCTTGTCCGCCATTCCAAGCTGAATTCAGAACACAACCCTGAACCCACACAGAACATCCGCAACATCATCAAGCAATACCAGCAACCTTTGCAACTTTCAGAGCCGGTCAGGTCAGATTGGGTTCTCCCTTACCCTTTTCTCTCTTCCCCCCCCCCCCCCCAAAAAAAAAAAAAAAAAAGATTTATTGGGGGAAAAAAGGGAGGGATTGTGTTCCATCCTGATAATGCTAAGCTTCCATGTCTAGAGGCAGTGTATCTGTAAACGTCAGGGGCTGGGGAATGCTTCCAGATTGTCAGTTCTTGGTTGGGGGGGGGGGGGGGGTTTATTGGGAAAGGACACGAGGGTTTTTGATCAACTGGATTTGGAAACTTCCGTTTGCCCTGCCTGTCTTTTCAGAAAGGAAAGGCGGAAGGTCTTTGTGAAAAAAATGGATCCCCATGAAGAAGCCTTGATGATCCTGAAGAGACAGATGGCACACACAGGCGTCCCTGTGAAGCCCCTTCAGGTAGGGCCAGAGGGCTGGCCTAGCAGACCCACTTCTTGGAAAGCCCCCAGTGGTGCTGACTTTCTCCTGCGTGGCTCCATGCGCCTGCTGCTGGTAGGGAAGTTGAGGCAGGCGAGAGAGGAGACCCTCACACCAGCAAAAGCCATAGCACAAACCAGAAATAAATGCAGAGAGAACTTTAAGAAGAGAGTGGCCAAAAGTCTGTTAACCTCAAAATGTGGAGCTGATAGCCGGTCTCTGAGCCTCCTGCTAGTCCTTCCATTTTGGGCTGCCTCTGCTTGCTCACTGGCCCTTTGGACCCCTGAAAAAAGAGTGGCAAGAAGGAGAAAATGGAGCATTTCCATAGGGCAGCTCTGCCAAGTGATGCCAGAGAGAGCAAACAAAGGAGAAATGTTTGTGTGGAAATTGGATCCCCTAGAATAAGGATGGGCACTCGAAAAGCATCTTGGCCAAAGACCCTTGAAACTTAGGGCTGGCCCTGATCTCAGGTGGTTCACTAAGGAGGCAAAGTAAAAACAAGAACCAGGCAACCAGGTTGAGCATCCGCCAAGGACAATGCTGGATCCCCTTTGGGTAATGTGTGAAATGCCTTCTTTGCAGGCTATCCATGAACCAGCACCAAGAGAGATCATCGCCATGGTGAGGCCAGTGGCTAGTTCGAAGGTGGTTGAACCCCCTACTGTGGCCCCATCTTTGCCTGATGCTTCTTCAGGTGAGCAATCACCTGTTGGTTGGTTGGATTCCTGGCCTGCGAGAACCAACTTTTTTTGCTTGGTGATGATCATTCTCCACCTACCACACCAGCCACTGTTCCTCCCGCACTAACTAGAGCCATGAATTTCAGAGATTGTGATTGTTATGACTGCTTTCTCCACATAGGCTGTACTTTCCTGCCCAGTGGGTACTTTTTCCCTTTAGAAAGAGAGAAAGAACCATTGACTTTCTCCCACCCAGCTCCCACCTCACGAGAGTTGGCATCAGAGGATGAGACGGTCCAGACAAAACTTTACGGTCGGAGCAGCAAGGAGTTCTATGGGTACCACAACATCTCCTGGAAGATCTACCTCAGGAAAGAGGTAGGTTTTTAGGGACTCCCTCTCGGTTTTCCTCTCCTGGCTGTGGGGTGACCAGGGAAACATGGCCACGCTTTATAAAGACAGGGCAGAAGAACGATCTGATGGTGGCTTCTCAGTCTAGAATTCAGGGCAGTCAAAAAAAGCACCCAGCCCTGGAACTTATCATGGCAGAAGAAGAGGAGAAGAGTACGAAAGGTCTGTAGATGGCTAACAGGCTCTGATAGCTAGATCAGGCCTCCACATTCAGTAGCACTTTATTTTTGAGCTGCAGACAAATATTTTAGAGAAATATTCTAGAGAACATGTTCTGGCTGCCATGAGTTGTAATCAAGATGCTGGTGTAACTGACAGCTGGGCTGGATGGAGCCTTTGGGTATAGCACCCCCATCCCCAATCACAATACCCCAGAGTTTTCCTCCTTCCTTGCAGGTTTTTTACCCAAAGGAGACTATCAGCAGCCCTCTTCTGCTCGATCTCCTTTTTCGGCAGGTGAGTGACCTCTGGTGTGCAATTTTGCCATTGATGCTCCTCTAGTCTAAACCATTGGTCACCTGGGAAGGTGCGTCCCAAGTTTCCTTGGACCTCAGATTCCTCCCTGGGTGGGTTATTTAAGGGTGAATTTTCCCCTTCCGTGTGATGCAATGCTGTTGAACTTTATTATTTTTGAGTTAGTTCATTAAACTTTCTATGCCAACCAGACTGCTGAGGTCTGCTGGCAGCTTATAATCAGATAGAAACTCCCAATTAAATATTTTCCATAAGCAAAATTGTTGGCTTCTTGGCGTTATCCAAGTTGGGCGGTTTTCCTGCAAACGTTTCATTACCAGTCTAGGTGACCTCCTCAGGGCATGGGGGAGTGTGAGTAAACCACACTTCAATCAAGACAGCCAGCAAATTTTACTTTTCATGCATTGATCATAAAAACTGCAGAAAACCATCAAGCTCAGAGAAGATTAAGAATGGAGCTACTTATGTTCTCTACACTTTAAATCAAACCTACGTTGTGAAGGCCTTTCTGAGAGCCAACCAAGATTTCTTCTCATCTTGTCTGAGTCACTTTGCAGATCTTCAACGATACTCTGTCGGACGCCTGCATTCGTCTCACTGAGGAGGAGAAGCTACGCATGAAAGCTCTCTTTGGTAACCACCTTTGAGAGGAAGGGAGGGTGGAAGAACTTCAGATGTTTTAGAAAAATGTCCAAAAGCTACTGGTGGCTGGAAGCATCTTTTCTGCACCAACCGATGCCTCTAAGTGTCTCTATCAGCCAGAAGTATTGAACAGAGCCATTCTACAGGTGTCGTGCTTAGGAACATTCTGCTCCTGGACACTGGTTTCTGAAAGAGAGGAAAATGTGGTTCTCCTTGTCCTTCTTGCTGGGAGTCCTTATTTCCAAGAGGACTAGGCTGGCCATTGTGGGAAAAATATTCTTCTCCACAAAAATCTGGATGTACTGTTGTGGTGGAATGTAGTCTGGATTCCCAGCAGGGAGGGGCTGCATTCCAGAGGAGACCACCAAGTTTAGACAGCTTGTGTGAAAGAAAGAGGGTGAAGCCAGCTCTTCCCTAATGGTTCCTGGGTCTGTTTTAGTCTGGCAAGGTTCTGTCTATTAGGTGAGACCCAATAAAGGAAACTGCTGGTTGAAGATTTAGCTTTAAATCTTAGATTTTCAACTCACAAACTTTTAAAAGAAACCAGAACGAGAGAGCAATGGGGTAAGAGTTTTTCCCTATCAGAAAGCTTCCGAGAACACCAGTGTGGTTTCTCCCCACAGCGGACAACAAGCTGGACTCCTTCAGTCCAGTAGCCGATGAAAGCGTCAAGAGGGAAATTATCCGCGTGGCCCGAGAGAATTGGGAGGTGTACTTCTCCCGCCTTTTTCCAGCTACGGTAAGAGAATTCTCCGAGAATTCCCACACAACCCTGAGAGGAACTTCAGCCAGGCTGTCGCCCAGCCAGTTGAGAGGGCACCTCTTTCAGCACATTAATTTTGAACCATCACTGAACAAATGGTCCGATGTCATTGTGTTGATATTTTGCACTGTTATATTTTAGCAGCAGCTCTCATTGCAGCGGTGTGAACCTGGAATCCTTTCGGAGAGCTCTCCTTTTGGCTTGCTTGAAGTGGCAGCTTTTCTTTCCTTGGGTGCTGGTTCCGGCCTTGCCCACTTCCCTCTCTCCCCCTTCAGGGCAGCGTTGGCACCGGAGTGCAAATCCTGGCCGTCTCTGACACAGGGATTAAACTCCTGCGGCTGGTCAAAGGGGCCAATCTCCCTGGGGAGCAGGTCCGGGTGCTGCAAGACTACAGGTAAGTAAGGTCAGGGCACACCTGTCCAGAAGAGAAGTAATAGAATAACAGAGTTGGAAGGGTCTCAGAGGTCTTCTAGGACAGGGGTCTTCAAACTTGACAGCTTTAAGACTTGTGGACTTCAACTCCCAGAATTCCTGGGAGTCACGTTAGCTCAGGAATTCTGGGAGTTGAAGTACACAAGTCTTAATTTCGCCAAGTTTGAAGGGCCCTGTTCTAGATCAACCTGCTGCAATTAGCGATTAACCAAGGACCCCTTTGTCTTCTCCACACCCCTTCATCACCATCAGCTACACTGAGCTCCTGTTTGTCACCATCCCCTCAAAGAACATGCTGGAGTTCAACCTGGTCCATGAGAAGATGATCCTCTTCTCCCCCAAAGCCATCCAGGTAAAGGCCTTGATTGACCACTTCATCATGGAGCTCAAGAAGGTAAGACCTCGGGATGGGGTGGGGAATTTGCTTGGGGAAGGGAGCTGCAAGGAAGAGCAGAGGTGAAGGCCAATATCTCAGAGCCCCAGATGCATCCAGGGGTCTTCCTTGCAGGGGTGAATGGACAGCTGGGCAGCTTTGCTCAGTCCAGCATTTTGAACCAGACACTTGTGGGTCTTTTTTCTCACAACATAGGACTCACAATATATGGTTGCCATTAAGAACCATATCACAAATGCTGGAAACCTTCTGAGTTTTCACAAGGGAGATATCATTTGCCTGCGACCGATGGAGGGCCTGGAACCAGGTGAGAAACCTGAACAGGGGAAGAATTTTAGCAGAAATGTAATGCAGCAGCAACAGGAAGATAATCATAAAATTTAGGCCGGAGTTGGCATTTTTATCCACGTACCCCAGATCCTTGAAAAGGACTTGACAGGTGGACCAAAATGCCAAATCCAGTCTAAACATCTGGCCAACTGCGAGACAAACCATGAAAATAATAACAACAGCTGCAATAAATATACATGGGGTAGAGAAAGCATCACTTTGGTTTCATCTTTGCAGACATAGGGATTAGCAAGTTTCCCAAGGTGATCAGTTTCCTTCATGTCTCAAATATTCCCTTGTGCTGAATGATGGAAAATCCATCTCCGCCCTTCGGAGTTGAGCCCACCCACCCTTTTCATCCTCAAAAGAGGCTCAGGTGTCCGACAGATGCAGGCGAACGCTGGTTGAATTAATCATCATTCAAGATGTTGAGACATGTGTCCTCAGATGTCCTTGAGTTGAGATTCATGCCCAGAGGCTCCAATTCTTCTGGCATTCTGGAATGTCTGATTTGGTCTGTTCTAACCGTCGTTTATACATGTAGCCTCCTGATGATGAACTAAACACATGTTGGGTGCACGAACAAAAGGGGGGTGTTACTGAAAGACAGCACATCTCTGAATGCCAGTCTTGAATCTGGGGTAACAATTGGAGTCCCCCCCAAATAGCCAACGAAAGGTGGCTCAGGGCTAAGAGGCTGAGCTTGTCAATCAGAAAGATCGGCAGTTCGGTGGTTCGAATCCCTAGTGCCACATCATGGAGTGAGCTCCCATTACTCATCCCAGCTTCTGCCAACCGAGCAATTCAAAAGCATGTAAAAAAAATGCAAGTAGGAAAATAGGGACCCTTTGGTGGGAAGGTAACTGCATTCCATATGCCTTCAAAGGCATTTAGTCATGCTGGCCACATGACCCAGAGACGTCTTTGGACAGCGTTAGCTCTTCGGCTTTGTAACAGAGATGAGCACCAGCCCCTAGAGTTGGAAACGACTAGCATGGCTGTGCGAGGGGAACCTTTTCCTTTACCTTTAAGTAGCCAACAAGCATTCCTTGCTCCTTTTGACTTCACGTTCCTGGCCTTGCTAACTGCAAATGTGATTCTTTCCCAGCACTTTTCAGGGTAAAAAGGGAGTTTGCACACTGAGCCGTCTTGACACTTAACAGACCATGAAAGGACATTCCAGATTTTCCAATATGCTATTGACCTGGACACCCTCCAGCAACCTGGAAGAGGTGATAAATAAATGAGTTCCAAGGGAGCCCATGAAGGCAAAACATAAAGAATTAATGCAATTTCCCTCTGATGCATAAAAGGAGACTTGAACCCAAGAGAGGGAGGTGAAATGAAACTTGGCTGCAAAAGGAATCAATCAGAGAAGCTTGTGAAAAGAAATTGAAAACATTTTTTTTTGGGGGGGGGGGAGATGGGATAATCTTAATAACAGCCCATAGATACAGAGGCCAGGGGAAGCCAATAGGAAAGGACCGTTTATGCAGAAAAATAGCAAATGGGAAAGATAAAAGAGAAGAGAAGATGCAAAAGATTTTAATGGAAATAGAGATGAAAGAGGGAGACTTTAATGAGATCTCCAGGAAGGGAAACATGTTTTACAGCAGATTAAACTTTCATAACGCCGGCTGTCTATGTTCACGATAAGAGAGAATGGAAACAAAAATGACTTTTGCAAAAAGAAGGAATGCAAAGTGGAGCATCATCATCACCGCCAATGCAAACAGGGAGGGATTGAGATTGAGATTGAGATTGAGATTGAGATTGGATTGTGATTGTTGGCCATTCTGCAGGGAAGTGTTCTTGGGGTCCTTCTGATGCCCCTGTGCTTCTCCCACCTACAGACCACTATTATGGCTGCGTGGTGAGGAAGAAAGTGATTCTCCTGGAAGAGGTCAAAAAAGGCACCCAGGATTTTGGTGGGTGGCTTTGGTGTGGTGTGGAGTGCAACATTCTGGCTCTCTTCCAGATTCTTCTTCTTCAACATCTTCCACCTTTCCATTGCATGCTGTTTTTAATTATTATTTTTCCCCTTGAGCAAACTGAATCCTTGGTTGGAGATGTTTAGAACTTCCTAGGTCTAATCAACAATGACCTGAGCATGAATGGGCAAATATGGCCCCTTTATGACCTGAGAACTTCAACTCCCAGAATTCCTAAGCCAGGAACTCTGGAGTTGAAGTCCATAGGTTTTAAAGTTGCCAAGGTTGGACAGAGGAAAGGGGGGTAGAAACCAATTGAGTAGACCTCTGTGAAACCCACTCCTCTTCTTTGGGGGAAGGTGGTTGGAAGACCATCAAGAGGGAGAATCTCTTGACAACTCTCCTGAGGATTTCTTATTCCTGGGACAGGCTGGAAGTTTGGTGCCATCTATGGGAAATCGGGGATCTTCCCCTCCAGCTGCGTCCAACCAGTGGCAGCCCCAGATTTCATGCAACTGCCCATGGAAAAGAAGGAGGACCCCAACAACAAGCAGGCCAAGGTGGCTGGTCCAGCCTCGGTGGCCGTGGCTGTGGCATCAGCAGCTGTGGCTCAGGAGCTGGACAGGAAGATTGAGGCAAGTCGGTCATGGAGGTGTGAATGCTCTTGTGTGGCAGGAGACAGGATTCAAAGGAAGGAGGCAGGAGCAGGCATATGGGTCCTGCTGTTCCTTGGTTGAACATGCTTGGTTTATGATAGCGGCATGTCCCGGGAACAGGTTGCTTTTGTCCAAATGCCTTGCAGGTCAAAACAGGAATGAGTGATTGAAGCAGTTTGATTGATTTGGTTATGGTTATTGTTTTCATCTGGAGCCATGGTGGCATAGTGACTAAAATGCAGTATTGCAGGCTAATTCTGCCTACTGCCAGCAGTTTGATCCTGACTCATCCTTCCATCCTTCCGAGGTGGATAAAGTGAGGACCTAGATTGTTGGGGGCAACAGGTTGACTCTGTAAAACCACTTAGAGAGGGCTGTAAATCAATGTGAAGCGGTATATAAGTCTAAGTGCTATTGCTATCTGCAAAGCTTTGGAGAGAGAAATGGTGACCTAATTTGGCTGGGGATTAAAAATATGGACCTCTTTCACTGAATCAAAGAAGGATCCCTACTTGATTAGCCATCTCATCTCTGCAGTCATTATAAATGTGGGGGATTTCACACCCAAAGAACCCATTTCCTGAATGGGCCCATCGATGCTGTGCCAATGTTATTACTTGCATCTTTGAAGATTGGCAGAGAAACTCCATTGTAAACCCTTATGGGTCACTTTTGCTCTCTCCACCCTGGCAGGTTTCCCTAGTGGGCAAGGAATACTGGGAGAGCTGGGAAGAATTTCAAAGCCCCCCAGAGATCAAACCCAAGGGAGGCCTTTTCACCATGCTGGAGTTTGCCAAGAAGTATTTTCGAGAAGGGCAGAAGGCAAAGACGTGAGTGATGGCAGAGAGAGGGATGTGTGGCAGGAAAAGTAGCTGAATGAAAAAAGTGAAAGAATGAAAGAAGCAGCAGAAGAGAACAAAGCAATTCCAGGAAGCCACCAACTCCCATGTTATCTGGGAATACCCCATATTTATGTAACCCCTGATATAGTTGGGGGGGCCCTGGGAGGTCCCAGAGGAAAGCTAAGAGTGGTGGTGGTGGGGAGAGAAGCAGGCAAGATGAGAGATAGAGAGGATCTTTCATAACCAGAAATGAGTTTTGACCCCAGTAGCATACTGAGAAAAAAATATGGGCATCCTACATTTGGAACCCTCCCTCCCCCAAAACACACGCAATTCCTGTTTTCATTTTTTATTGACTTTGTGATTTCAGGGACAAACAGAAATCGAAGAAGGGTGGCGAATCTAAGACGGTGGCGGATATTCTGAAATACACCAAGGTGACCGTGATGATTTCCCTCAGGGCCCCAGATCCCCTGGTCCTCTGGCTTTCTATTCTCACTTTTGCAACAGAACAAGCATGCTGTGCACAGTAGAGCCATGGTTTGGATTGTTTCCTCTTCAGCTGAAGTCTATACCCACCAGAGCATGCCAAATATCTTGCCCAATTATTTCCACATGTAGCTTCTTCCAATGAGCGTGATTCTCATACCCAACTGATCATCTCACTTACCCCACTTCCTGGCTTTTCAGTGTCCCATCCAGGAGTCACTCATTGGATTTGCCAACAACAGCCTGAACAAATTAGCAGCAGAATCCTTCCAGGGTGAGTCCTTCTCTCGTACCCAGGTGCCCGTCTCTCCTAGGAAGACCTTGGCACCCTGCGCTGGGAGTTCAGATGAACAGAAGCTCTCATGGGTTTTGAGGCCAGAGTTTTGTGGTTGTTGCATCTACTGTTTCTTTTTCTCTTGTCGGCTCTACAAGTTTGGCAACCAAGACTGGTTGGCTTATGATAGCAGCATGAGCTATCCAAGCTTTGGAACAAGTTGCTTCCATCCCAGTGCTCTGCACGTCAAAACAGCAATGAGTGATTTAAACTCTGTGATTGATTTGGTTGTGGTTTGTTTTTTCATCTTCAAAACTTTGGAGAGAGAGAAAAAGTTGGTTCCAGCACCGTTCCAAAGGAGAGCAGTCTTGGGAAAATTGTGCAACAAGGTCGTCTAGTGTAGTAAGATTGGGACTGGGTTAGGGACTTCTGTCCTCACTGTGAGTTGTGTTGGGGCAGGGGTGCATGAAGGGAGGCTCAGCCAATCTCATTGTACGCATGTTGTACTTTGACAATAAAGGTAATAATAATAGTAATAATAATAAAGTCTTCCATCTCTTCTCCAGCACATCCAGGCTTGGAGAAGTCAGCTAATGATCTACGGCTCTTAGTGCATTTCTGGTGTAAAATAGGAAAATGAGCTCATTCTGTAACTAATGTAAAGCTTCACAAACTTAAGTGTTCAGCCATAATGCTAGGCATGCAGTAGGATGGGCAAACAACAATGGGTTGGCTCACTCATGCAAGTCAAAATAATAAGCTAAATTATGATGACATCTGAACCTAACCAAGGTAGGATTGGTTGAAAAGATAATCCCAATTGAAAGGTGTGTGTGTGTTTCTTTTGTGTCTCCCCAGCTGTGATGAAGTTTATGGGTGACCTTCCACTCAAAGGACAATCTGAGCTGGATGTGGCCTATGCTTTGTTGAAGGTAATCCTCTTTCCGGTGTTGGCTTGTATCAAACCTTGTAGAACAGGTGATGGATATGTTCCAGGCTTTGACATTGCTTTTTTTAGTGGAGGGGGTGCAGTTGAAAGGTGAAGGTACTTTAAGCCAAGTGGAGACTAGCTGTACATCTTCAGAATCTTCTGAAATTGTGTTTTGCTACCAAATTTCTGTAGTTTTTGTGTCTTGGAGAGTTTAGGATCCTGCAAATATAGGAGTTAGGGAGCTCATTGCCAACAAGGATGGTCTGTTTTTTGGATTCCATGTGGTCTCAGAGCAGCCTAACTGGCCAAGCCTTTCCAGGTGAGAAAGTCTTTGGGAGAACCAGTGGTTAGACCAATGAGAGAAAGAGAGATTATGAATATAGACACCTTCGTCCCATGCTTTTTTCCTGCTTCTTCTCCAGCTCTGTGGAGACCACGAGGTCATCCGGGATGAAGTTTTTTGCCAGATCCTCAAACAGATCACAGACAACATCAGCAGCAAGACGTAAGCCAACCTTTCAATCTTTCATGGCTTTCCGGAGTCCAATATTGCCCTCCCTAGAGTTCTCCAGGTGAGTTGTATTTCAACTCTCCTAGCTGTCAGGTGTGCTAGCTCAGGAGTATGGGAGTCAAAGTAGCACATATCCCAAGGACACCATGTTGGAGCAAGCTGCAGTAGGTAATAGTAAACTGTGAACATAGCCTCCTCGTATAACTCACCTTTTGTCCTTGGGCAGTCTACTGACAGAGTAAAAAAACTTCTCAGCCCAAAGCAGTTTGGAGATAGAGCTGTTTTGGAGAAAGCTTCCCCAGTTGGGGCTTTTCAGGAGCAGGAAAGGACCCCCCTCTCTCTCTGGAGGAAGGCAGAAATGCAGCTTTCTAATATTCCAAGCCAATAGCTGAATTCTAATGCCAGGGAGCCTTGTGTTAGCTCCGCGGTCCCAAGAGAGGCCAGGAGAACCACTGCCTGAGTCAGTCCTGCTCCTACCTCTGGCTATGAGTAGACTCTCCCCAAGATCCAGCTGAACTTTCACATTGGTGTCTCCTTTTGGTAGGGACAGCTGCCCCAAAGGATGGAGGCTTCTGTACATCCTGAGTGCCTACTATAGATGCTCCGAAGTCTTCAAGCCCTTCCTTCTACAGTTCCTGCAGGAGGTCTCTGCCCACCCTGGTTTGCATTTCCAAGGTGAGCTGCTGGAGCTTTCCATGAAAAGACTCTCAGTGTGGCCCAGGATCATTTCCTAGGCTGCATTAACAGAGGGATAGAATCAAGATCACTCAAAGTGTTCATACCGCTTTATAAGGCCTTGGTAAGGCCGCTCTCGGAATACGGCATCCAGTTTTGGTAACCACGATGTAAAAAAGATGTTGAGACTCTAGAAAGAGTGCAGAGAAGAGCAACCAGGATGATGAGGGGACTGGAGAGCCATACCCAGCAATTGTTGCATACATTCACCTTTTAGCTTTTTTTAAAAATTGAAGAACAGCTGCAAAACACAATCGGGAAATGTTTGAGGAAATCCTAGGGTTTTTTTCCCCAGCGCTCTGTACAACCAATGCTCTAATATC
The DNA here is from genome assembly GCA_015471245.1 of Laticauda colubrina. Lineage (NCBI taxonomy): Eukaryota > Metazoa > Chordata > Lepidosauria > Squamata > Elapidae > Laticauda > Laticauda colubrina. The sequence continues at coordinate 12,354,608 of BLBF01000067.1, forward strand.
CCATTTCAAAGGATCAAACTAGAGTCTTTTAGGGTTTGGGGTTTTATAATTTGTAATAATGCAGTTATTAAAAAAAAAAAAAACCAAACATGGAAACTATTTTCCAATAGTGGAAATTTCTCCTTCTCTCATCCAGAAGAAACATTGCCTCCCCAGGGGGATGTAAAGTGAATTAAATGCTTTGATTCCTAGGACAAGGCAGCTGTTAAAATCTAGCTGTTAGAGGAAGAAAACTGACAGGGCTTAAGCCAAAATTCATCCATCAAACGTACTTGCTCGCCAATCGCTTAAAATGTGGAAATGAATCCATCTGCTCTGTCTACGGCTGGAAGAAAGCCTGCTGGGTCGCACGGCAGCCCAGGGTTATTTTCTCATTAAACCCTCTCCGGTGGGACAGAGGTGATTGGCAAAGATGGATGACCCCTGGCTTGACTTCCAGCTGGGCCATGATTTCAACCCATCAGCACCTCTCTTCGGCTGGAAAGGAGTGCTGCTGCCATTGGAGAAAATCTGGAGCTGGGGAGGTTCTCAACCGCAGAAGGTTAGGGAATGAATCAAGCAGGGAAATTGCCCCCCATCCAGTCCTGCTTTTTTAGGGCTCCGATCGAAGTTCTGCAGAGGGCAGCAAATGTGGGCAGAAAAGTCCACCTAGGCTGGAGTAAGAAGAGTTGGTCTCATGACTGGGACTTCTCCACGGGCGAGCGAGACTGTTCCACCTCTTCTTCGGGGTGTTCACCTCTCTGCTCCTCTTCCTTACCCTCCCTCAGGCATCGCCAAGGCCTGCGAGCAGAATTTGCTGAAGACTTTCAAGTATGGGGGCCGCTGTGAGTTTCCTAGTGCCGTGGAGCTCCAAGCCTTGGTGGTGAGTTCTTGACAAGAGGAAGAAGGGAGGGAGGGAGGACAGGATCTTATCAGCTGGGAAGGGGTCACCTAGAGAGGGATGGTGGCTTTGCTATGGGCTGAAAGAGATGGGAAGGCAAGGTGTTTCCATAGCATCCACTTTCCCAAGTATGTCCCTAATAATTTTGCTTTTCTCCATGCTATTCCTCCTCCTCCTCCTCCTCCTCAGACTGGAAGAAGTTCAAAGCGCCAGCTTTTTCTCCTCCCAGGAGGGATTGAAAGGCACCTCAAAATCAAGACTTGCTCGGTGAGTGCCAAAAAAACAGCCTCCCTTCCCTGATCTGATGCAGCCAGCAAATAAAAGGGGAATGTTTGTACACTAAACTCCAAAGTGGCATGTTTCAAGTGTCAGCAATGCACCAGCCAGCCCAGCATTCTCCTTCCATGAAATCTTGCAGAATATAATATCCTTCCTCTGTATGAGCTCATTTCCAGAGCTTACTCCAAAAGACCATACCTATCTTTTCAGGAAGCAAACTTAAAGTCCCATTTAAAACTTTTTATGCTCAAAATGAGCTTTCAGCCAAAATGGGCCGAATCCACTCTGTTACTTTCCCCAAAGACAGATCCTACGCCATCTTTCCCCACAAACTCAGGTTAACAACACTGATTTTCTCTCCTTTTCCAATGTTTCTTCCGAGAGCCTCCTCTACAAATACCAAGACCGAACATTTGTCTGGCAGAAAAATTCTGTGCAGTTCCGAAATTTGCATTCCCCATTTTGATCTGTTGCTAGGCATTTCCAATTCTCCTTGGTGCAACTTCCTGTCCATTCACTTTTCTAGGTGGCCCAGGATGTCATACAAGAGATTTGCTTTGAAATGGGTCTGCAGCAGCCTGAAGCCTTCAGGGAATACATCATTTTTGCTGTCTCTAGTAAAAGTGAGTTGATGAGGCTGGAAGGGAGCTAATTTCCCTTATCCAGGCATTGAGAAATAAATCACCTTCCTTTCTGTGGACTGCATCTTTCAGATGTCCAGCAGCTGCATCCATGCTCCAAAGCCATCCAGCATGTCATAATTACTTGCAGGTTTTCTTTAGCCTCTAACACCAGGCGGAGTGGGGGGGGGGGTTGCATGCTTTCCCAGGAAAATCTGGTTAATCTCAGATTCTCATTCTTGGTTGGGTATCACAGAGTTCATTTCGTTAGAGCCATTGATGAATTCTTTCTGTTTGTGTAATCCACCTTAACCTCAATATTTGGGATCCATATAGCTTTAAAGCCAAGAGATGTGGCCCTTTCTCTCTTGGTTTATGCAGGAGAAATGTAGATGTTTCCTTCACCAGATACTTAGCCTTCTGTGTGAGGTTGCAGAGAACTAGCTGGTTCATCCATCGACAAAGGGGAGTTCTCATTTGGCTGTAGGTTGCTTCAAAAACTTGATTCCCTCTGTTTCCACATCCCAGATCAGAATGTCCGGCCTTTGGACAGGCGGGAGTACATCCTGGATGTTACCCTGGAAATGGAGAATGTGGACAGCAGCTACATGTTCTGGTACAGGCGTGTGATTTGGGCCCAGCCACTGAAATTTGACAATGAACTCTACGTCACCATGCATTACAACCAGGTGAGAACCTTTGAGAAAATGTTGAGAAGAAAAACTCAAGTTTTGGTTCTGTTCTGAGAAGTTTCAAGCACCCTTTCTTAACTTAACCTGATTATATTAGTTAAACTCTACTAACCATATGGAAATACAGTAAAATACTGAAACTTCCTACTAATGCAGTACAATAATGCAAAACCATACAGTATCAAAGACTTTAAAATTCATTGAGCAGCTTGTGCTGCAAAACACAATCTCTCACAGGCTGGTCCTTTTCAAGTGAGTCCAGCGTCATCTTCTGTCACCCCCATCAAACTCACCTGGAGGGTCTCGGGTTGAGTTCAGACTCTTTCCTGGCCGTTGTAATGTCACTGGTGTCTCTCTTACAGATACTACCTGACTATCTGAAAGGTCTCTTCAACATCTCATCTTCTGCAAAGCCAAGTGACCAACAGTTCCAGCAAATCTCCAAACTGGCTGCTCTCCAGCTCTGGGTGAAGGGCCTGGCAACCTTGTAGGTGTAACCTTGGAGTATGGTGGTGTTTGGACAAGGCTAATGCCGCAGGCAAGAGGGAGGCTGACTCCTGGCTGAGTGGGCAAAGTCTGGGTGGGATGGTCACCATTTTCTGGGTGTGAGGCTGTAGCACCATTCATGGGATTGTTGTTCTGTCTCCTTGGCTTGGAGGAGAGGAGGCTTGGTGGAGAACTTCCCTTTAGCTCCTCATGCCCCTGTTTCCTCAACTGTCTGTGACTTCTCACCTAGTCCTTCTGCTTCTCCTCCAAGAAGGGAAATTCAGGATTACATCCCACCCCAGTTCTACCATCTGCAGAAGGCTCAGGCGTGGCTGGACATGGTGGCCCCCTTCATGCATCAAGCACAGGCCTTGAGCACCCATCAGGCTCGGTCCCAATTCTTAGGTAAGGCCTTCTCCTTCCAAGGGGCCAGAAAGGGAAGGCAGACCAGCCTTCCTCCTGGAATTAAGCTTCAAGAATGATGGTTGGCCAAAAAGAAATGCCTGCGGTGTAACCTAGCCCTGCGTTTCTTGTTTCAAGAGTTCTCAGTTGCTAATCTCCCAGATTCTCTGGCAGCTGCACAATAAACATACAAGTAGGGATGGATGAGAGTTGAGTGAGAAAGAGCCCTACTCGACTCTCTGGATTTGATTGTGATTGTTTTGGAAAGCAGTGACCAGAGGCTTCCAGATGACCTATGGAAGAAATAATTATCCCCTGCAATGAACATCAAGAACATAAGTGTGATGTTCACTCACTAAGAAATTCTTGATGTCTTATTCATGATTTGAGGCAGGGATAACCAACTTTGGCCACTTGAGGACTTATGGATTTCAACTCCCAGAATTCTCCAGCCATCAAGTCCACAAGTCTTCGAGTGGCCAAGGTTGGCATTCTTGATTTAAGGGATGCAACCCTCTAGTACTTTTAATTTCTTCTAAACGAGTAACCCTTGCTCCCACTGAAGGTTGTGAATTCCCCGAGTTTGCAAGGAAGAGCTCTCCACAACCCCCATCTATGTAGATCCCAGCCTTGCTTTTTGTGGACCTCCTGTTGCAGGTCCTTCTTTGAGCTGATGGTTGGCCTCCATCCATTGCAGGGCTCCTGAGCGCCTTCCCCATGTTTGGTTCTTCGTTCTTCTACATTCAGAGTTGCAGCAACACCACCATTATTTCACCCTGTATCCTGGCTGTGAACCAGAATGGGCTGAATTTTCTCCACAAGGAAACTCATGTAGGTGTTGCCTGTTTGTTCCTTTTGACTCCTCGGGAGGTTTTCTTTTGTTCCGATCGCTTGCTTGCTTTCTGCTATGGAAAGTAGGCTTGGACTTCATGCCACTCCTTGGGGGAAACCCTGAAAGGGGTTTACCAACAGACAGTCCCGCAGGATAATTAAAAAAGATGAGTTCTCTGCCTCAAAATATGGAGGATCTCATCTGCCGCATCGGAGCAAAGCTCCCATTGAATAAGCCAGGAACAAATTTGATCATTACGACTTTAAAATGTACAGAGAGACAAGCACACACACCCAGTCACATTCACACAATGTACATATCAAAAAGGAAGAAAGAATTGAGAGAGGAGGTGTTTGGAGGTTCCAAAGAGCTGTTTTGTGGGAGAATCTCTGCAGGAACTTTCTTGACTTCATGCAAGATGTGAATGGGATGGACACGGGCGTTAAGTGACTATATACACGATGCATGGGATCAAAAACCAGCTCAGGGCCTGGGCTTCTCTGGTTCTTAGCCACAGGGGTCAGGGAGGGTCTGGAGAGACAGAAATTGTGGTTTAGGTTGCTGCTCTTCTTCGAAAAGTTTTCTTCTCCACTGCCTAGGAACCCATCGTGATGTTCTCTCTGAAGGAGATCTACTCTACTCGAACCCAGAGACCCTCGGCTGGATCCAGCTACCCCTACGTGGAGATTATGCTGGGAGATCTGATGTCTCACAGGATCACACAGCTGCAGCTTAAGCAGGTATAGCAGGGGAAGTGCACGTCCCAGGAGAACCCCACAATTTCTCCACAGCAGGACCTGGTCAAGGAAGTGGTTGATGGGTTTGAGGCCTGTCATTCAAATTGTCGAGTTTTTCTTGTTTTGACAAAAGTTAAGGAATTGCTTCTCAGGGAAATCGCTGGAGAAACTAGGGTGGGTTTTCTTTAAAGTGGCTTTTGTGCACAGCCCCATAAATGTGTAGTGAAAGTTTTTGAGGGCTCTTTCTCAGACAAGGCAGTTGTCAAAGTTTAAACCGCAAAACAAAAAGTCTGAAAGACAAGCAAAATGAGGAAGATTTGTTTACTTATTCCACATAATATCTAAATAAAAAATGAGAAAGATGCAAGCCATTATTTAAATTGATCTGTGGATTTGGTTGGATTTTGCAGCCAGAAATCCTTGTTTTCCTTGTTTGAAAATTTAGACTGCCTGATTGTTAAGAATGTGTACAGCAAGCTTGGCCAGATTTTTCAGAATATATTGGCTCCATGATATGTTAAGACGTATTTTGACTTTGTTGGAAATATGTAGAAACTCGGTGAAATAAGCTTAACTCATTTTCCTCCTTTCTCTTTCTGTCTCCTTCCCTGTCTCTTTCCCTGTCTCCTTCCATTGGCTTTGTGAAGCTTAACCTTCAGATGGTAGGTGTTTTCCTCATAATAATTCTGATAAGGTATTGGGGTGCAACCTTTGAAGTGTTCCAGGTGCTTCACTTTGTTTGTTTTGCTGTCCTGACCCCCCACATCTGCAGAGTAGGGCAAAACAGTTGTCCAGGTTCTATTGGAGGGGTAGGAAAGATGGGGGTTGATCTAGGATCGGTGCGCTTAGGATGGGACAGCATTAGAAGTGCTGGAACTCTTCAGTGAGTTGAATCGGCTGACCCAGCATGGCAGATCATGCAGCTTTTAAAGCTCTGAATAAACCCCCAAGAGGCGCGTTCTGACTTCCGTGGTGTCCTCTTTTCCCCTGCAGGGCCTGGAACTGTGTCGTGTCATTGCCACCCACATGGAGAGCCTGCTGCATGCCCGTGAAAAGCAGCTGACGCTGCCCCCAAGTGAGATCACTTTGTTGTGACCTGCTGCTCTGCAGTCTCTCTCTCTCTCTCTCTCTCTTCCAGATCCCAAAGCAGATCCTGGCCTTACGATTGGAAGGTGTTTCTGATGTCAACTCATAAAATGTTTCTATGGTCATTTTAGAGTAGCCAACAGAAACGGAGGGGGAAGGGGTTTGAAAGAGCAGTGCGGCAGCATGGGAATTGAAAGTGCATTCCATAAATAGTGTTTCAGATATTGTAACGAGATGACTGAAGTTTCTAATTGAAGAACACGATTGATGACTCTTGGCTATGGATGTGTCCCATTGGAGAGTATGAATTATGATACACCCAGGGGGTGTGGGGAAACCTGGGTCAAGGGTGACAAGGAATTATGTGCCTCAGAGTCAGCTATACCCAGGCAATGCTGGACATGTTAACTCCCAATAAATCCTTTTGAGGCTTTGGAAGTTTGGCTTCAGACTCATGATTTAAATGGGGGTTCCTGCCAGAATCCTGACAGCTAGCTGACTCTCCGAATTCATCAATGTTACTGGGCCACCTGACACCGGGCCTCTTCCATCGCTTTCCCACATCAGCTATAAGCAGCTCATCCTGGAGGGTTCAACGACATCCACCTTGTCACTTCCTGATTTAGAGGTGGGAATGTGAACGAAACAACTCCAGGGCATCCGGCCGGTTTGTGTGATGTAATAGAGGCTTCTGGCTTTTCCAGATCTCTTCAGATGCTGAATCGCCTGACTTTGCGGCGACTCCAAAGGACTCTTAGCAGCATCTGTTTTTTTAATGTGGACTAGAAGCATCATCTGATGTTTCATACAGACTTCACTTATTCTATATCAACTAGCTGACTTGGCCAACAAAATGTCGGACAGACAACACATTCTCCTTTGGGTGTAAATTGGTGGTTTTGGCCAAAGCGAGAAATTATTTCGCTGTAGCAGGCCAAGTTTTCACTTGGCTCAATTTTCTGCTTCCAACAGCTGATGGCCAGATGTTCTAGAAAAACGTCTGAGTGAAATAGGATGAAGATTCATCTCCTGTTTGTATCCAGACTAAATATATGCATTAAGAAAGTTTTTAGAATTGCTTTTTTTTTAATTATTCTCTTTCTGTTTCATGTATGTCTCTCTAAATTGTAGCTCTTTTACTTATTCCTTAATAAAATCAGTCTATCTTTAGAATTTACATTCTGTTTCATATTAAGGCAAGATGTGGCATCTGTATAAAATAGCAGCTTTGGAAACATGACATCAAAAGGAAGATGCAGGTAGCCCTCATCTTATGACTGCTTGTATAAGGACCGTTCAAAAGTATGGCAGCAGTGAAAAAGTGTGCCCTGCAGTCACGTGACTGCACTTGAGCACCCGCCAACTGGCATGCCTTAAGAGGGGATACAGCCGAAAGAGCAAATCCTGGGGTGGCACTTGTGCACCTCCCTTTTGCTGTAAGCTTGGTGTCCCCCGTTCCCCCCCCCCCAATTGGAGCAGCCCTTCCCATGGCTCCGTGTTCTGCAGCTGTATGGATTTCCCATTTCCATCTTCTGCTTTTGTACTCGGTGCCGTTGTGATTTCCTAGTGGTCTCCCATCCATGGCTGTCTTTGCTCTGCAGACCTGCAAACGGGGCTCAGACGTCAGCGCTTTGGTCGCCCCTTCAATGGTGCTTCTCACCTTGCTCAGTGTGCACAGCCGGCCGGGAGGCCCTCATTTGCCAAGGGGGTGTGTGTGGATTTTTAAAATGTAATTTTATTTCGTTGATTTGTGTCCATCTCGTCTGGAAGTGACCCTGAGCCGCTTTCGCTCTATGCTCCGCAAACCAGACCCTCGAACAAAAGGCCTTTTGGGGTCACAAGCATGCTCGCAAGGGCTGGCTAGGGATGATGGGTCCGGATCCTCAGCTGGAAAAAAAAATCTGCCAAAGGAATTTCCCATAATGCTTCGGTGTTGGCCAGAGTCGCCTGCGCAAAGCATCACGGGAGGTACCAACTTCTTCGCTTGCAGTCACTTTGGCCGGCTCTCCGCGCGCGGATTTCACTTCGGCCAATCAGCGAGCAGCCTTTTCAGGTAACTCCGCCTGGCAAGGAAAGCGTAGCCAATGGGCGCTAAATTAGCCACGCCCTCAGCCTCACCTCGCTCTCCCAGCGTAAAACTCGTCAGGCACCTTCACACCGCTCGGCGAATGCATGCTTTGTGCGCCTGCGCCATTCCCCGGCTGAGCATGCGTGACAGGGCCCCTCCGAGTCCCTCACGCACGTATTTTACTGGCCGCTTTCATTTCCGCCCGCTGTAAGGAAATACCCTTTGCATAACATTCGCGGTGGGGCGTTTTGCAACCATTGGGAAACGCCTTCCCGATTCTCATTTTCTTCCAAAAGAAAGTCCCTGCCCCGTCCCGCCCCCGAGGCAAACGGAGCATCTGACTCTCAAACAGCCCCCCCCCCCCACCGCGTGCCGCTCCAACCACTCCGCTCGTTGGTGGCGAGCGCCGCATGCGCAGGGCCCTCCTGGGCAGGAGCCCGCTTCCTTTCGTCGCGCGACCGGGGCAGGGCTTGTCCGCGCCTGCGCACTGGGGCGCACCGACGGCTGCGCCTGCGCGGGAGGCGCGGCTTACGCTCTGAGGAGAAGGAGGAGGAGGAGGATGCCTTGAAGTTATTTATAATGTCGGGCCGGCCGCGGGTGACGTAGCGAGCCGTCCGGGCAGCGGGAGCAGCGGCAGCCTCGTCCTCTCGTTCGCCGCGCCTGCGACGCCATGAAGGGAGCCGGGTCAGCGGTGCGGCGGGAGCCGGATTTGGGAGGCTCGTGGTGAGGGCGGGCGAGCCGGCCGGAGCGCGGTGAGTCCGGCCGGGCAAGGCCCCGGCGCCCTTCCTGCCCTCCCCGCGCCCGAGGGTCCCTCGGCGGGGCCTCTTCCCTCCCGGGGAGGGGGAAGCTCCTGCCTCGTTGACTCTGTCTGGGGGTTGCAGTCTGACCCCCCCCCCATCCCCCGGGTGACCACGTGACAGGGAGAAGGAGAGGTCTCCTCCTCCCTGGGAGAATACGGAGCCTTGGGGACCCCCAGGGAAGAGCGTCCCCACCTGGCCAGACCCCCCACCGTTGGGGGGGCCTGATAAGCAGCAGAAGGCAGGATCGGGGGGGGGGGCGGATGTGGAAGGATCCGCAGAGGAGGAGCTGCCCCCCCTCCTCTTTCGGGGGTGGGGGTGGGCGGCAGGAGCTTCTCCCCCCCAGGCGACTGAGTCACTCCTCGGAGAAACCGCGTGACCGGCTGGGATGCTGCGCTTTCCCCGCTGGGGTCAACGGGGCCACTTCCTGCTCTGAGCCCGATGGGGAAGAAAGAAGGGGGAAGGGTCTAAGTGGGTCCTTTTGGTGGGGGGGCAGGGGAAAGACCGCTTAGCTTGCCTGGGGCAGGAGGGGAGAAAGCAGAGGATGGGGAGGGGCTGTCTTTGCCCTTCCTGACTTGTGTCCCCTGTGGGGCCAGCAGCTTCGAGGGGGCTGAAGGGGGGAGGCTCCTCTGCCCCCTTGCCCAGGGAAAGCCTGACAGGATGGGTTCACGGGGAGGGGGTGTTACACTTTTTCTCCCCACCTTCTCATGTAATTGGTTTCTTCTCCCCGCAGGTGAACTCTCGAGGTCTTGGCACCACACCTTGGAGGAATAAAATTGCTGGCTGCAGGTGGAAATGCCGGGCTCGGCGCCTGTCTCCTTTCAGGCCTTGGGCTGAATACGTAGCTTTCTCGCAAGACTTTTGGGGTCCCCTTGCCCTTGTTCCTGGGGGGGCAAGGGGAAACTCTTGGAAGGGGAAGGCGGCGTCTTCCCCATCCAGAAGGGCCCGTGATTGGGGCAGAGGCCAAGCTGTCGGCCTTTGGTTTTCTTTCCTCCTGGGGCTCGTTCTGCAGCGCCAGACCATGCCGTGAACATTCGAGCAGGCCATCCCGCTTACCAGCCCTTCCAACCGCGCCTCAGGGAATTGAACCGAGAGGGCAGCGGTGACCAGGGGACTGGCCATGGCTGGGAGTGGATATACAGATCTACGAGAGAAGCTCAAATCGATGATGCCTTACCGGGACGGCTACAAGAACAGCAGCGGCAGCAAGAGCAGGCGGGATCCTGCCGAGTCCCCCTACGGAGCTGGCGGGGGAGCCCCTGAACGCAAGCGCAAGCACCACCACGATTCTGACTCAGAGCCCACCGACTCCGAGGACCCCCCGCGGGAGGAGGAAGAGGAAGAAGAAGCCCAGAAGGTCAAAAGCGGCATCCGGCAGCTGCGCTTGTTCAGCCCCGAGGAATGTGTCAAGATCGAAGCGCGCATCGATGAAGTGGTCTCCCGGGCTGAGAAGGACCTCTACAAAGAGCACACGGTGGACAGGGCCCCACTCCGGAACAAGTACTTCTTTGGAGAGGGCTACACCTATGGGTCTCAGCTGCAAAGGCGAGGCCCCGGCCAGGAGCGGCTGTACCCGCGGGGGGAAGTGGATACCATTCCTGAGTGGGTTCACGACCTGGTCATCCGCAAGCTGGTGGAGCACCGGGTCATCCCCGAGGGCTTTGTGAACAGTGCAGTGATCAACGACTACCAGCCAGGGGGCTGCATCGTCTCCCATGTGGACCCCATCCACATCTTTGAGAGGCCAATTGTGTCGGTGTCTTTCTTCAGTGACTCAGCACTCTGCTTCGGATGCAAGTTCCAGTTCAAGCCCATCAGGGTCTCTGAGCCAGTCTTCTTCCTGCCCGTGAGAAGGGGGAGTGTCACTGTACTCAGGTAAGGAGATGCCTGCCCAGTGACCTGGTTTGCTCGAGGCCCCCTGAGCCTTTTTCATCTCTGTGTGTGCCGTTTTTGCAGTTGATTCTGAAAAAGGGAAGGTTTGACTGCCATATTCAAATAGAGTAGAGCTGGAAGGCACCTTGGAGGTTGTCTCAGACAATCCTCCAGTACCCTCTCTTTAAAAACCTCTAGTGATGAAGTACCCACAGCTTCTGGTGGCAAGCAGTTCTACTGGCTAATTGTCCTCACACCACTAGAAAATTTCTCCTGAATTCTTTTGCTTCTCTCCTCAATTTGTTTCCATCCATTGCTTCTTGTCCTGCCCTCTGGTGCTTTGGAAAATAATTTGACCCCCTCTTCTTTGGGGCAGCCCTTCAAATGTAGGAATAAATATTGGGTTAGTTTCAAGAGGATTTTGTTGGTTCAGTCTGTCTGGATGTAAGCAGTTCTTGTTTGTTGAAAGGCTGGTTTTCAAGTTTTCTTCTGGGAACTTTCAGAGTGTTCTAAGTGAGGCTTAGTTCACAAGGTCTGTAGTGATGAACAAGCATCAATATTTGGCGTTAGCCATCTCACTAATGCGCTGTTGGGCACTGAAAAGTCATTTCACAGCACAGTCCCAGATTTGAGTAAGATAAGACCAAAACCCAGTTGATGAGGTGAACTAAGTGTACAATTTAAATTGCAGCTGGCAGAACACTTGAGTTCCAGCCTTGGTGTGCAGGTGGCTCCGCAGAGAGCAGGCAGTCTTGAGAACCGTAGCGGCCGAAGGAAGCTTGATGTGAGCAGCATAGGCACCATAATGGGAGAAAGGACTTCATTTTAAGATAAGGGCAGAGCAGCGTGTCCAGAATACGGATAGTTCGTGCTTCCACGTTAGGAGAAAGATCAGCATGGGGAGAAAACCCCAGAGGACCATACTGTAGACATCAGGAATTGAGGCAGAAGGAGGGACATTCTCCCCTCTGCAAAAGGCTTGTGTGGGTTTGCACCTCTGCTGGAAATGTTTTGACTGCCAGGGTGCACCTTCCAGCTGAATGCCAGCCTAATGACTTGTTTGCCTTCAGAATGCAAATTGGAGAACAGCATGACTGATCGGCTCCCTACGGCAGCATTTCTAAGAACAAAACGCAGCCTCTGTGGAGCAAAGGAAGGCTGGCATTGCAAGGCCTTGAGGGCCTGTTCCGAGTCAGCAGTTCACCTCTGGCTTTGACCCCTGGGGGGGGGGGCATGGTGAGGAGGGCTTGCCTGCCATGCTCATAACTGAGGGCCCGAGACCTGTCCTTTCCTATCAGGTGGATTTTGCAGAAGCTCTTCGTTCTCTAAAACATTACTACTTTTTCCCTGGAGGAGGGAGTAATCATTCAGCGATCCTATCCAGAGCAGTTTCTGCTAAAGCTGCAGCTGGACCTTGCAATCCTTGGCTCTTCCCCTTGCCCCCCCCCCCCCCCCCAAGAAAAACAGAGGATGGAGATGGTCCTGGATAATGAAGTGATAGTAGTACTGCCTGTGACAATTAGCACCTCATGAAGATGCTGCTGCTGCTGCTTCACAAGCCCCGAGTGTGAACTGGTGCAAAATGCTGGGTCAGGACAAACTCGTGACAAACTGTATTTATAGGCCTGTAAGCCAGAACCAGTTTCCTGCCAGGATGAGTCAAGCCTCCCCAATGATTCAGTGTTGCCATGGTAAATGGAGGGCAACTGATCTTTTTTTGGGGGGGTCTGAGGAGTGAACACCCTTAAAAGTCCTCTGTGAGGGGTAAGGACCCTGCTTGCCTTGGTAAGCGGATCCCTCCACACGGTCTGGGAGGAAAAAGTCTCTGTAGCACAAGCAGGGTCTTGCACAACAGCCCCATGTGCATCGATAATAAAGAGAAGCAAAAACTAAAGTGTTATTTCCAGGGTGCCTTGCACACATATTAACTAAGGTTCGTGCAGGAGACAAAGTCGCCTTGACGGTCAGGAAGAGGCCAAGCAGCTGTGTAGAAAATTGACCCATAAATCTGTGGCGTTTGGGTAGCAAAGGAGTTTTAGGCAGGGCAACATCTGGGATACTTAAGATGGCTTATTTGTACATGTAGCAAAGCACATCCTTGTGTAGTTGGGCAATTTGCAGTTGGTAATGACTCTCTGCTTTCTAGGAGGAAGCTTCTAATTCACCTGTTCATTCATCTGTTTGGCCCAGCCAACACTCCCAAAAGTACCAGCACAGTTGACTCAGGAGAGCATTCTTACGAAACACGGGTAGCTGGGCAGGTATTGTTTTCACAGCTTTTGCGTTCTGTGTAGAAGTTGCTTCTTCAGGGCAGCAGGTTTGGATCTTTTTGTTGTTAATTTTGAATGGGGACCACCGTGGCTCTCTGTTTCCTGTGCCAAGCTGGACCTTATTTGTAAGAAGACGGTACAAAGCTCACCAGTGTTTCTGATTGCCCAAGTTGGGAGAAAAAAGGGGTTCTAACTAAACTGGGGGAGCCCTTTGGTGAGACAGTTTACAGAATCACCTGTACAGACAGCTGCTTGACTCTTGCAAGATAACCTGTTTCCTCTGCCAGTTTACCAAGGCAACCAGAGGGTTTTTTTTCCCAGGAGCAGAAACCTTGTACGGTTACAATAGGGCCAAGGGCCTTGACATTTCTTTCCTGGCAGGCTGGTTTCCAAGGAAAGGGGCAGACATCTCACCACTCAGTGCCCTTTAAGCAAGGAGTTTAGACTTCAGTCTGCGGGCAGTAAGGAGGTGCAGTGTTCTCATGCATTCAATTAAAGGCCTTTAAAGTTGGAAGTTTTGCTGGCTCAGAAGGGGGACAGCTTCCATTTCTTTCAGGTTTTCTTGGACCCTACCAGAAGAGTCTTCAAATCCAGCCAGTGAGCCGGATCTGAACCTTCAGCCAAGGAAGTAGCAACTTCTGAATGCAGCTGCCTTTAGGAGCTATAGAGAACAGCAGGGCAGGTAGGCAGGGACCAGGTTCTTAATCCTGCTTAATCAGAGGCCTCCTGCCATTCGACAGACATTACAAGAAGTGGCCTGTATTCTTTTTGCCTAACTTCTGGCGGAGTATTGATTTCTCTTGGGTTGCCCTTTCTTCTAGTGTTCAACGCCACAGCTTCTCCAAACCCATCCCCTGGTTCTTCGGCGTGCAGCTTCTAGGCTGCGCTTTCTCATATTTACAGTTGCGAGCCTTGTTGCTGCGGTGGTGTTGTTTGTGGTAGGAAAGGACAAGAGTTCCACAACTACACATCGCCTTTGCAACTGATCAACCAAGTTGGAATGTTTTCTTTCTCTTAATGGGTAGTTTTTTTTTCATTAGAGACAAATTAGAACAGTTCAGTTTCTATCCAGTTCTGGGTAAAGCTTGATCGCAGACGCTGAGTAAACCTGATGAAATTTATTGGGAACGTCACCATATGGTGACACTCTTAGAAGAGCTGAGATCATATTGGATGGTCGACGTGTGTTTCCACTGCAGGCCAAGGTTGGATTAACAGCCATGACGGCTCCAGTGGATCTTCGTAACAAAACTAGAGTCTCAACCACACCGGCTTTCTAGGGAAGGGTGTTTTTTTTTTTCCTTTTTCCGTTCAGTTGTGTCCAATTCTCAGAAACTGTCTGGACAAGTTCCTGCACTTTTCCTGGCAGGATTGTTCAGAAAGGGTTTGCATTGTCTCCTTCCTAGGCCTGGAAGAAAGTGACTAGCCCAGGGTCATTCCACTGCTTCATCCCCAGGGCAGGACTGGAACTCAGGACTCCCTGCTTTCTGGCATGATGCCTTAACCACTACACCAAACTGGCTCTCATGGAGAAGTTACTGGGCTGAACATCAAACATTCCCCCTAGGAGTTAATCTGAGGCCCTTTCTTTGAGCGTCTTGCCACCCAAGCCATAGCAGCTGGTTGTAAGAGAGAAGATAACCTCCATATTGTCATTTCTGTCTTCTGGAGATACTAGCTCCAAATCCTATTTACTGGCCCAGCCTTTTAATCTATCCAATCTTTCAAATGTATGCTTACCTGTTTGGCCTCAAATTGATTTCATTCTGTTTTTACTTTACACATGAGTGTTGCTTAAAAAACACCCTGCAGTGCACAGCCTTGGTACTGTCTTGCATTTAAGTGCACCAGACATAGCTTTGTGAGGTGTGTGTACCAGTTAGTACCGACCAGATAACTTACAAAGCAAGAATTGGAGTTTAGTCCTGGAACCTTTTTTTTCTCAGAATTGGGGTTGGTTCTGCAAGATGTTATCTCAGTGCATTTCTTTAGGATTTTGGCTAAAGAATACCTGTGAGCTTGTGCCACATGACCTGTCTTGGCCTCCGGAGCTGCGGAGAGCCGGCCTTTTAGACCACAGCTGCTTGGTTACACAAGCTGTGCCTAGCAAAATATTCCTGCACTTGCCAAAGCAATTTGATTGGAGACCCAGCGCATGTGAGAGGACCCCACTTGAGCTGGGACAGTATTTGTGGCTCAGAGTTAAGGATCTGGGGGAGGCAATGGAGTGCTCTGAGTAGTATTGAAAATAGGGGAGCCCCAAATGACTTTCTCTGCAAGGCCTGGCCAGTCATTCTTTGAAAGAGGCAACAATGTGTAGCAACCCTTCAAAGAGCAGCCGTGGGTCACAGACTGGCTAAGAAAAGTTCCCACAGTAAACTCCTGTGCTCTAAAACCCCTTTTGTCTCACACAGTGGCTACGCAGCTGACGAAATCACGCACTGCATTCGACCACAGGATATCAAGGAGAGGAGAGCTGTGATCATCCTTCGGAAGTGAGTGGCGGGATCTCTTTGGCCTCATTTACTGGTTTCTGATGCCCCCTTGGAGTTAGTACAGTCGATGCTGACTGGTCGTCCACCCATCCTCCTGCTTCTGAGGTGTTGCCTCTTGAAGCATTTATCTAGCCAGGGGGCAGACTTCTGTAGACAGGAATCACTTGAACCATGAGCAGTTGGGGTTGGGGAGAGGCCAAGAAAAGGGCCTTCTTCGCATACAAATGCCTTGCCTTCTTTTTTAAGAACTTGCAACTGGGGAGGTTGGAAGTCTGCTAGGTCAGCGCTTCTCCAACCAAGCGTGGCAAATTTAAGCCCCGTGGACTTCAACTCCCAGAATTCCCCAGCTGCCACACCCCAGCAGAAGGCAGAGGCTCTGTTTGGCAGGACTTGGTTGTGTTTGAATAATGCTTCCAGCCCCTTTTATGCACAAGGAAAAGTTGAATTAAACTCAACCCTGTGGTTCCACGAGGGCATCATGCGGTCCTCCTGCCAATAGTCACATGCTGTTATCCCAGGATATCTGCATCCTGCTATCAAAGTCTTCGGAGGGCTGGAAGTAGATTAATTACTGCTTCAGTCCAGAGGGAAGCAATGGTGTCATCTTATTTTTGTTAACCTTTGAGATTAGCGTCTCTGGTAATTTGTATCAGGAAAGCAGCTAGAAAAGAGCAGAGAGGCTCTGAGACTTGCACAGTAATAATTACCTTGCAAGCTTACACCTGGCCATTGTGCTCCCGTAAGCATTTGAAATTACAACAATGGAACTAAACCTGGAATATAAGCTAAAATTATATCTGAAATTAGACCACAAAGACCAACATTTAAAAGCCATTTATGGAAGAGTGGCAGATAAAGGCACCTTCCTGCAAAGGACATTCCAGGACCTGAGAGCCCCCAGTACAGTACTGCACACTGTAGCCGCGCCTGCGCTAGCCAGGTCAATTTCTAAAGGGCCTCATTGGTCGATCCCAAAACACCTGGGCAGGTTGGTAGTGAGAGAGGGCATCCTTTTGTTGCTTCAGCACTTGCAGTGCCCATGCCAACCTCTTGAGTTGTGTGCGTGAAGCCTCTGGCTGCCAGCACAGATCTTCCGGTGCCATCACACGTGCCCTGCACCTTCGGCCGGTCAGCAGCTGGCCCTGCGCTTATCCAGCAGTGCAGCACCGCACTGTGTGCCAAGATTGGTGCGCACCTCTCAGTGCTGCAGTCCTGGAGATCCAGCCTTTTGCCAAGAGAGATGAGAGAGAGAGAGCACGTTGTGGGGAAAGGATCTGGCACTGGTTTGGATGGAGTGGAAATTCCCTTCAGCTGCCTGGTTACTGTGTGGTCATAAACACTCCAGGGCAGCTGAAGTGTTTGTGTGTGGGTGGGTGGTGGGTGGGGACTCTTCTTCTAGGTCAGGAAAGTAGCTGATGCACTTGGAGCAGAAGGAACAGCCAGGAACAAAAAATGTGTTCAGTTTATAGGGTAAACACACAGACCCAAAATGCTTCTGCGCAACTTGGTTCTCTGTGGATTTTCCGCCGTCCTCTTACTGCGAGGCAAACTTTTGGAGCCTCTTTGAATGTTAGGTTCAGTACCGAAATATCAAAGTATGCCTCAGTTTCTCGGCCACCATTGCATTTTTTCTGGCTGCTTTGTCCCTTTAAAAGGGTCCCTCTTCAACATGTTAGCATGGAACAGTTTGGCTCTCAAACGTAAGGAAATTTGGACAGAAGCAGGTTGAAAATGAACGATGGGAAATGATGGAACTTCTTTTTAAGCGAGCCACAAAGGGCAGCCTGGCTCTTTAAAAGCCGTTTCTCCCCCTGATGCCTGGGAGGAGGACGCTTGGTCAGCGTCCCCTTTTAATGCTAGGTTGGAAGTTTCTCTTTCGCTCTTATGGAATGGGTTTTTTTTTTTTAAATTATTTTGCGTCTATGTACTAACTGCTGTGCTTTGGTCATTTGGATGGTGACCCTTAGTGACCCTTCAAAGTCACAACATCACTGAACAAAGTGACTTACAACCATTTTTCACACTTACGGCCATTGAAGCTTCCCCGGTTGCCCAATTGAACTTCAGGCGCTTGGCCACTGACTCATATCTCTGATGGCCGCAGTGTCGTGTTTTTCGACAAGCAAAGTCAGTGGGGAAGGCCAGTTTCACTTAATGACCGTGGAAGGCGTCATCCTGTCCCTGAGCCCTTGGCCATCGGAGCAGGCTTGGGTGTGTTTTGTGTGAGGAGGGGGCCCTGCTGAGTGACGAATGCTGTTGTGATCTCTAATACTTCCAGAACCAGAGTAGACGCCCCCCGGCTGGAGACTCGGTCGCTGAGTAGCTCTGTGTTGGTCCCTGGCTACGCTTCGGACCGCCTGTCGGGGAGCAATCGGGACCCTCTCCTGAAGCCAAAGAGGTCCCATCGCAAAGCAGACCCTGACGCAGCCCACCGGTAAGAGGCTCCACGGGAGGCAGGCTGGCCCTGGGGGCGGGGGAGCGAGACTTGGTTGGGTGCAATCTCGGCCTCTCTGAGCGAGTCCCTGCATGCAGATCTCTTCTTCTCCTCCTCCTTTCAGCCCTCGAATTTTAGAGATGGATAAAGAGGAGAACCGGCGCTCCGTCCTCTTGCCGAAACACCGGAGGCGGAGTCATTTCAGCTCTGAGAACTATTGGCGGAAGTCTTACGAGTACACAGAAGACTTGGAGGAGGAGGAGGAGGAGGACGACGAGGACGAGGGGAGTCCGGCACGGAAAGTGAAAATGAGGCGGCATTGAGGAATTCTTGGACACCCACATGCTCCTTCCCCAGTCTTAGAGGTGATGAGACTGGCCTTCAGGCTGTGAAATTGAATCTCCCCCCTTGACCCTCTCTTAGTTATTTCTCCTTTAGCTTCAAGGTTATATTGCCCTTCTCTTCCTGTTTTATCTTGAAAAAGAGCTGGAACAAATCTGGCTTCCTCCCTCCCTCCCTCCCTCCCTCCCTCCCCTCAGCATCCAGGCTGACTAGGATGGATGTGGTGCCGCCTGCCGGCTTTCTTGGGGCAAGTGGCCCTGCCTCATAGCAGAGGCAGCTTTTTTTTTTTACAGAAGAAGAAGAAAGAAAAAAAAGCTCCGTGGTTCCATCAGATGTTGGGCTGGAGCAGATTTTGAAGATGCCAAAAAGCGACGCATTTTGAGTACGCTGTGGGGTGGCCGCGTTCCCGAGGCTGCTGCTTCCGAAGGCTCCCCCCCCCCAACGCAGCCTTTTCACACCGCCACGGACACGGCAATGCCTCTCTCTCTCACCCCACCCCCCTCGCTCCATCTTGCACCAAAGGGCTCCCATTTGCTGACTCTTGCGAGATTTCTTCTCCCGCGGTGATGAAAAAGCTGCTTTCCTCCAGCAACTGGAAGTCCCAATCTCGCCAGCTCCTCGCGACAACACCGGATGGCAAAGCATATAGGACATGTTGCACTTTAGTGTCAGGGTTTATTCCCCCTCCCAGCCCCTGCCCCCCCCCCCCGGGGTTTTTGTGTGTCTTGTTTGATGCCATAACATTTCCCCCATCCATCCATCCTTGCTTGGGCTAGCAAGCACCTGTGTTTTCCTGCGCGGCTGCTGCTGCTGCTGCTAAGAGTTTAGTCTGTTTTCTTTCTGTGAAGGAAGTTCAGCAGTCCCACCTTGGGGCTGCTGCTGCTGGAGAGCTCTCTGAGGTGGGGAAGAGGGGGGTCGCTTGGCCAGAAACCCCAAGTTCTGATCAAGTCTTCACACTAACAGCACAGGAGGCAGGCAATGTGGGGGCTGCAATTCCAGCATCGAAGAGAAGAGGGGAGGTTCACTGAGCCCAGGAGAATGATCTGTTGGGGGGAGCAAAGAATTTTTATTAATATGGCTGTCACTTCCGATGACTGAAGGTCAACCTTAGGCTGCTGTCCTCAGTCCTTAAAGCCGGATGGTCAGGTATTCGGAAGCACTGAGGTTTCAGAGGTGGAGCCATTCTCAGCTCTTGGTCCTGTTAGGTCAGGAGTGTCCAACCTTGGCGACGCTGAGACTCATGGGCTTCAACTGCCAGGATTCCCCAACCAGCCATGCTGGGCTTGGAGGTCCACAGGTCTTAAAGTTGCCAAGGTGGGACCCCCGTGTATTAGGCTGAGCCGTTTGCTGGTGAACAAGGCTGGAGTTGCCAAGTTGGCACCATGTGGGAAGCAGGAAGATGGTTCTGCCCCAGGCAGGATGGGGAGGTTGGGTGGCATAATCAGTCCTCTCTCCCCTCTCTGAAGTGCCTCACCACTAATCCCCATGTCTGAGCCTGCCAACCCCACCTCCTCTGTCCACCTTCCACGATTGTATTGCCTGTGCTACCTGCACGAGAAGGTAATGTCCCCACCAACAGAGAGCGCTTTCGGGGAAATCAGGCCTGGATTCTACTCTGGAAGTAGAGATCCCATTTTCCCCGTGGATCTGGATCTGAATGCCTGCTGACATAAGACTCTTTTGAGAAGGCGGTTCTTTCCTGAGGCGCTCTCCTTCCCGCCTTCTGCAGCAGAGAGCGAGCAGAATTGGTCCCACTGGCGCTTGGTTGCAAGGGGCCAGGTTGTGCGTCTCCTTCTGTTCATCGTGTGGCTGCGGCTGTTGGCCGGGGAGTTGAGGGAATTGTTGGGAGAAGGGATCCCTCTTTCTCGCCTCACGTACCTGCACAGGGGGGAGTGAAGCAGAACACCTAACGCAGTGCTTCTCCACCTTGGCCGCCTGAAGATGTGTGGACTTCAAGTCCCAGAATTCTGGCTGGCTGGGGAATCCTGGGAGCCGAAGTCCACACGCCTTCAAGCGGCCAAGGTGGAGAGCACTGTCCAAACATCAGTGGCAGGTCCTGAAATAGCCTGATCAGCAGCTTATGGCCGGAGTCGGGTTTGGTATCTCAGAATGCATTCAGATGTTTCTGCTTTGCTCTGTGCAGAGAGTGGCCAGTTTGGAGTTTTGACTGAATCAAAGCGACCAGTTTCGCCTTCCGGTGATCTGAACCTCCCACTGGGGCTTTAGCAAAAGTGGCCATTGGGAGTCTTTGTCCAGCAGCCCAACCCAGCTCAGCCTCAGGGAATCCCTTGGGTTTTTCTGCCCTTGGGTTTTTCCTTCCACGCTGGGGGTGGCTGGCTTGGCGGGAAGGGCGACCGCTCCTGTGTCCCATTTTTAGTTTTTAATGTTTGGCTCAAGGGTTGTTTCTCACGGCCAGGTCAGCCTTTGCTGAGAAAGCAGAAGGAGCTTGTTAGCTAGCCTGCTGCTTTGTTTTTATTTGATTTTATTTTATTTTCTCTCTGCCTCCCCCTGAAGCCTTTCCTGCCAGGAGGGAAAAGAAGACGCGTAGGTGGCTTTTTCCAAGCATCTGGGCGACTCTGATAGACCAGTGGCCTTATCTGGTCCTTGCACCTGTTTCAGTGCTGGCTGCCTCTCTCTCCGGGAACTCCACCAACACCAGAGTGGCCGACATCTGCGTCCCCCAAGGCTTAGTATTCTTGGACCAGTGTGCAGAAAGTTGAGCAGGAAGGGCTCTCTGAACATGCTCTTTCCTTTCCCTGTAGGTCTCCCCCCACCTGCCCTGTTGGTTGAAGGGAACACTCCATGTCGTGCGAGTTGGAAGACCTTCAAAGGAGAACCGAAATCAGTGCTGTTAGTGTGAGGTTTCAGAGGGGCCTCCCCTGCAAAGGACCCTGCCTTAGCCTGTCAATCATACCCAAACTGTCGCTGAAAGCTGGGATTGGCACAGCCGGGGTCTCTTTTCCAGCAGATTATGGCTGGTTTAGCTTTTCCCAGGGGGTGTCGCACCTGCGTCAGGAGCTGAAACTTTTTATTTGCTTTAAAAATGCACCTGGGTTTTCCTTGCACCGCCCGTCTCCTTCCAAGCACACACTTTAAAATAAAAGTTCTGGCTGACTTTTTGTGTTTTTTAAATAAATAAATAAAAATTTAATTGTTTTGTTACAAATAAAATAAGTGGCAATATTTTTTTCGGTAATTTTTCATAGGAAAAAAGTGTGATTTGTAAACAAATTGTACAGTTCTGAAGTTTGGGATACATAAAATAACTGTACTGAGTGGCACGCTGTAAATGGGGTGGGGGGCAGAGATTATTTTCCGTACAGTGTATTTGGGGAGAAATCTTTTAATTCGGGTTGATTTAGGAAGAAATATAGTTCCCTGTCAAGGGTTTGAATTTTTTTTTTTTTTTTCTTGTATAGAATGCTGCATTTAACTAAATAAAAGCTGAAAGCATCACTTGATTGACTTCGGTGTTTGGATCAGTGTATTTTTTAAAAAGAAAAACCTTTGTGCAGTGCTAGTTCAACACTTGTTAGGCCTGGGAAGTTTTAGATGCGTTTCCTATATTAACCGTAACCCTTAATTACAATAGCACAAAGAAATACAAACAGGAGACTGGCAAGAAAGAATGAAAAGTGGAGAAAAGAAAAATATGATAAAGGAAGTGACTTCCAACCTTCATCACAAGAAGTATAAACAAATTTAATAACTCTTCACCCCCCCGTAAGGTTAAACAGATATCTCTCCATCCCGTATCCTATCCCTCATCTACAGGTGAATCTAAACAACTTTTCAATCTTGGAGTCAGCAAAAAGTCCATCAAGGGTTTCCAGAACAAATGTTTTCTTTTCGTCTTGATCAAATAAACTGACTTTCTACTCCTTCCTTTTACTTCTAACCGTCTCCTTTAATTCAATCAAATATTCTTGTAGGATTTGATTTCTCCTCTTTCTTGGAGAAGCACAGATCTCTTCACGGTTTTATAACAAGCCTCTTCGTAGATCCAATTAGTAAAATATTTTCCAGGTCATTCTCTTGGCTTATTCATATTCTCCCTTTAACATTTAAAACTTCATCCAGTTTCCTTCGCATATCCAGTAAAGCATCTTCCAAATCCTCTTGGCCTGCTGTTTGAAGCTTCATTTTTGGTACTATCTCTGCCTTGTCAAATAAAATCTCCCAGCCCTCCTGATTTTGCAACAAGGACGAGGCAGTTTCTCTTTTTGGGAATCTGGGCCTGAATGGCCAGGCAGCCATCAGATTTTTGCATTATTCCCTTAACCCACAAGGTGGTGCAGGATGCCAGGCTAAAGGCTGCTGGAAAGGAAGTGAAGAATGGGACAATGTGCAACAGTACTTGTGCAAGTCAGGAAAAAAGTTAGGGGCAGTTTTGCTTCGTAGATCCAGCATTCCAGTCTTGCTCCTCTGGGGAAGAGACCGATTTGGACGTTGGCAGGATGATGAAGGCTGGATTCAGTAGCCCAAATTGGCAGGAAACAATTTTCTAAATGCCACCATGAAACGTGGAAGGGAAAGATCCTTTTTCCCCACTAGTGCCAGACTCTTGGAGAAGGGAAATCTGGCATCCCACAGTGGCTGAGCCTCCAAATGACGGAGGGGGGCAGAGGAGAATCCTGCCTCTGTGACTAATACAATTAATTCTGCAGGAAAATTCTGAAGCTGTCGCTATATTTAACTTGCCAAAGAAAGTTTATTTACAGAACTATTTCTATTCTGCCCTTGGTCCCCAAACAGATGTCCCTTTTATCTTTATCTTTGTTTGGTGAGAGTACAGTATTTCACAACCTCCCCCCCCACTCCCTTCTATGGTGCTGGAAGCCACTTAGAAATCATTAAAAAAGAGGGTGTTTGAAATTTTAACCTGGGCAGGCACAGCCCCTCCTTAAATTTCCCAGAGTGCCAGTTTATTGTCTCCGTTCACCCCTTCCTGGCACATCTCTCCATCTGGGAAGGAAGAAAAAGCATCTCACCCACACGGGTGCCCTTCCCCACCTGGTCTTCTGCCAATGTGGCCTCTCTCCAAATGAGATCCTGAAGGTGCCTGGCTATGAGGGATGAGTCTCCTCGGGGCAAGGCCTCACATGACTGGGGGCCCCTCCTTTTCAAGAGGGGAGGCCCACTGCTTTTTGCAGGCTGGCCCCCCTCTCCCCATCATTCTGCCCAGGCACCCGTGCCCTAGGAAGTCTTTGCCATCCGAAGCAGAGGAGCACAGAGGCGCAATTGTCAGCCAGCGTCTCCCAGCTGCAGAGGAACAAACGCTGCTTTGACACGTGCAGCTGAAGCTGCTACCGAGGCAGAGCCAACAGGCTGGACCTCCTAAGACCCCTCAGCGCAGTATCCCTGGGGGCGATTTCGCCCCTCTCGGTGGCTCCTGGGTCCAGTTTAAGGATAGACAATCAGAAAAGAGCTGGAAGAGGCCTTTGAGGTCATCTTGTCCAGCCCCCCAGCCCAAGCAGGAGGCCAGTGGCTGTCCAGTCTCTTCTTAAAAGCCTCCAGTGATGGAGCACCCACAACTTCTAGCTGCAAGCTGTTCCGCTGGTTAATTGTCCTCACTGTTAGACAGTTTCCCCTTAATTTCAGGTTGCTTCTCTCCTTGATGTGTTTCCATCCCTGATGCCTGGATATGCTCCTAAGCAGCAGCAGCAGCAGTCCCATTTTCTCCCCCCCATCCACCCTCCTAGCCCCAGTCTGGTCCCCAGTCACAAGCTGTGAATGCCAGCCTTTACCGGCAAGTCTCTCTCTCTCTCTCTCTCTCTCTCTCTCTCTCTCTCTCTCTCTCTCTCTCTCTCTCCCTCTCCCTGTCCCTGTCCCTGTCCCTCTCCCCCCCCTCTCCCTCCCTCCCTCCCTCCCTCTCTCTCACTCGGCTGTTTGTTCCCCTCCGCGGCGACTTCAATGCTGTGTTGACATTCTCCAAACTGTTGACTGGAGAGCCACATGTCACTAAATCATATGCAAGAGGCTTGTTTTGTACCCAGAATTGCACATCTGGTTGGGTAGGAGATGGGTTCAAGAAAGGAAAACAGTGGTGTGAACACATGTTGGCCAGGGAGAAAAGACAGACCTGGGTAAACAGGAGCCGGAAGCAAACGCAAGCGGCGGCAATCTGCCGGTGTTGCAATAGAGTGAAAATCCAGAACGACAATGCAGGCTTGCTTCAACCTCTGTGGCATCTTCTCTGCCTTTTTAAATGCACTGTTTTAGGGGTGCAGATGTGTTGGCTGCTTGTGCTACCTTTGCCTGATTCCCAGCAAAGGGGGGTTTGCACCCCTGGGAGAGAAGAGCCCAAAACAGACACAAACATTTCCCACAACTCCTGAGCTCTCTGCTTCCTTGCCTCGCATCCAGGTCCCTCCTTGTCTCTTCCGCAGGAACGGCCTTTTGCATGCCAGATGAGGGTTCCAAGATGGCCTTGCTTGCTTGCGCAACTGGCAGCTGCCTGGATCTCCAGCTGAAGCATGTTGTTGTTGTCGAACTGGTTGCCTGCAAATCTGGCCCAGTGAATGAATCATCCCTTCCCCAGCTCGTTAGCTGCTCGGTTAATTACAAACAACCCTTGTTTTTGACGGGACTTGGGGAGGGGGATTCGGCAGAGATCCCAGGGGAGAGGAGAGCCTTATATGAGGGGTGGGTGACTATGTCAATGTTAGGACCCATAGACTTCCAATTCCCAGAATTCCCGAGCCAGCATGGATTCTGGGAGTTGAAATGCACAGGTTGTAAAATTGCGATAGTTGCCTACCCCTGCCTTATGTGATACCCCAGGCCCCCCTTTTCCCCTGTTAAAGTCCTTGATCTTTGGGTGCAAAAGGCAAACTCAAGACTAGAACAACAAACCACACCCCACAGCACAAAACCACACATCCAGCTCTTCCTTTTCCATCCTGCCAAATAAAACCAAGCTGACTTATCTTGAATATCAAATAAAAGAGCCCAACGCATGTTCTTGGCAAGGCCTCATTAACCCCAATGGCACAAAAGGTAGCGACTTTAGTGATCCAACTTTCTAGGGGGTGTTCAGGCACCCTCCACACACACAAAGCTGCTTGTTAATGAATCCAGATGTTGGACCAACTCACCAAGTCTTGTCAACTCTCTCCCCAGCTCCAGCCTGCCAAAGACACCAGTTGTGTCACACGACTTGCCAAGTCCTTGGACCACAATTTATTGAACTGGGCACAGCTGGCAGGATTCACACAGCCTGCTAAGCCAGAAGTAAACCTGGTTGGAAGTTCAGGGGTGTTGTGTGAACTCAGCCCTAAAGTTGGGGTGCTTACTTGGGCTGCTGCAGAAATCAAAGAAGATCAATTATATTTCGGTGTCCAATGCTTGCTATTTTCTGCATAGTCAATTTGCAGCCAGACATTCTCTCTGCCCTTCTCATCAACACGTGTGAAACAATTCTCCCTCGTTTTCAAGCAATCACATCCTTCCTAGGAAGCCAAGACACTATCTTGTTCTAGACTTTTGACTACAATAACTTACACTGCTTACAAAGTGATTCTCACAAAGAGTATCCCTTTTATTCCTAAGCCTCCCCTGTAATTTACTAGGCTTACAAAAGAGATGATTTACACCAGGTGTAGACGTGGCCTATTGTACAGAACCAAGCACCAGATGCTGGCTTGTCTGCAGAGGCAAATGTTCCTAATTATACTTTTTCCACTGCAGTGCAATTTAAATTCCTGCCCTTGGAACGGTGGCTCTGCTGGTGCCAAGGTCCTAAAGAAAGAAGCCACAGCAATGTTTGGAAAAGCAGAGTCGCTCCCACAACACGGGAATGTCATTCTTGGTTTAGTGAATCCAGGATAGAAGATGGTCAGTAGAAGAGACTGAAAGAATGTGGAAATACATTGGGAACTATTGGAAGAAATCTGGTTCAACAGATGTGCAACATGACAATATCTGGAAAATGGTGGTAATCCACAATAGTGGATTAAAAGTTTGAAAACCTAAGGAACGGTTGTATTTGCAAATGATCTGAGACTGCTGCATTTCACAAATAGATTGTGTGATGTGCTCTCGAAACATATTCTGGGTGTCATCAAGCTTGCCCAAAGTCTGAAGCCATGATGGCCACTTGGAAAACTCTGACACTGAAACTCCCCTCCTCTGCTTGTGTTTTGCATTTGGAACAGATTTCTGTTCAGGTGGGGAAGGGGAGTACAGCTCCTTAGCATCAGATAATAATAATAATAATAATAATAATAATAATAATAATAATAATAAT